>JANHFK010003787.1:57231-70315 GCA_036250565.1 Sibynophis collaris | reverse complement strand
AGCTGTAGCTTTTTTTTCAGCCCTAATGAGGTGCTAGCAATCTTCCACGCCTGCTCCCTCAGACAAGCACTAGAAGCTTTTTTTACAGCCCTAATGAGTGAGTGAAGCAATCTCCCTGCTTTGCCTGCTTTTCTCATTGCTTCTCTCTCCAAAGACCAGTTGTGCTTTAGAAGTTGTTTTTTGGTGCGTCTTATACTCCGAAAAATACGGTAAGTCTAAATGCAATCGCTATTGCTAGCAGGAGGTGAAATAAAATAATCCCAGAAATGACATAAGTGATTCATATTGCATGGACATACTCATATAGGGCCCAGACATCAATGTTTACTCAAGAGTAACTGCAACTTTCTAGTTCCAATGAAGGTACAGGTTAGACACATAAGCGTGATAAGAATCATTCCTCCTTATATGCACATTTTGGGGGGAAAGTCATCGCTTTAGAATTCAGTAATTCTTTTCCTTCTTATTTACTCTCTATATAAAGTCTGAAAAATCAATCCCCACATTCTGCTCTGCTACTGGACCCTCCACCCAAAATTAGTTAAATATATATATTTTTAATTGATTACTGTTGGAATTGGAAAATGCCTAGTAAATATCTGAAATCTTTAATGTTTAGCTTTATGTTTAATATTGTTCTATGTATTGTAATTTCAGATTTTTTTAATTTAAAAGATTGTAATCATGAACACTTTAAACAACCGGTGAACACTGAAAGACAAAAACACCAATAACTTTCTGTGTAGAAATAAGAAGATATACAGTATATTGAATACTTCCTACCTAAATATATATCTTTGTCAATACAGGGATAGCTTTTGATTAATTTAAAGCAATGATATATAGATTCATGAATGTTTGAATGTATGTTGACATGATAATTTGAAGCAATGAGATAGTTGAAATATTCTTCAAATCTTTCTTTAGGAGCTAGCATTTGATCCTTATGAATCATACACTCAAGATATTTTACGGACTGGCTTTCATGATCATTTTCTTAGCCAGTTATCAAAGCCTGGAGCAGCCTTCTATTTGCAGGTATGTTAAGTAATGCATTTATATAATGGATATTGTAGGTATCATAAGACTTACTTGTAACACTTTTTTTTTAATTTCCAGTCAATTGGATATGGTTTTAAAGAAGCTGTTCAGTATGTTTTACCTAGGCTACTTCTAGTACCTGTTTACCATTGTCTTCACTATTTTGAACTTTTAAAGGTAAGAAAATATAATTCCATCGAATATTTATTAAGTTTTCAATAAACTGTCAGTGGTATATCCCTAAAGAGGTTCTCAATTTTCAGGAATTTCAATATGTATGTTGAGCTTGATACTGCTAGTTCAGTAGCAAAATTCATAAACTAGGGAATGAGGAAGAAGAATTTAAGTGTTCTCTTCATGTATAACCAGGCTGTTTCTCATTATGATTTGTATCATATTAACTAAAATTTAAAGAGAACTCTCTTTTTTATTGTTGCTTAAAGACTTCAAAATTTGCTAAATATTATTTTTATCAGTATTATAAATTCAGAGTTTGTTTCTTATTTATTTAGATTTACATTCCACCTTTCACCCAGGAATATATGAGACCCTTCCCCATTTTTTCTCAAAAACATCCACCCTGTGAAATAGATTGTGCTGAGAAAAGATAATTGGTCCAAAGTTATCTACAGCACTAAATCTCCCTGCTTTTACTCTAGCAGTTTTACAACACTTTCTTTTCTATATTGAAACACAGAAAAATAAATGTAAGAAAAATAAATAGTAAACAATAAATCTAACTATACTCTATTTTAAAAGTTGTTTTGTACTTTTGCAGTTTTCTTATTTAGGTACCAGTTAGTGTTGCTTACAATACTTTGTACTGTTGATTTGGAGAATTGATTGCAGAAACAAAGGTATTTTTTAAAAAACATTCTCACGTCATGATTTATTAAGGAGATGACTGCTTGGCAGACATGTGTAGACTTCAAAATTCTCCTGTCTACCTCAGAACTCCTCCTTCTAATTCCTCATAAGACAAATACCACTGCTCTGAATTTCTTCTGTTGCAGTCAGTCAAAATTAATACTTGCAGTAATCCTTTTAGACATATAAGCATTAGCAGAAAAAACTACTAGGTTTGTGAAGATCCAAAGTAAAGTGATCTTGCAATGAAGAATTGATTCATTAAAGACAGCTCTGCAAAAGCAGAGCCAAGGATTGGCAGAACGAAGAGCTAGCAAGTAGACTGGGTCTTCATAATTCCTTTCTGGACAAGGAGAGGACTTGAGATCGCCTGCAAGTATTCCAGACAGTTGCTTCTTGCGAGGGCACTCCAAGATAGCTGCCTCCAGTGGATTTAGAATTCTGGCAGACAACAAATAGCCACCTTGTTCAAACCATAATTGGCACCTTCAGAATTTACATACTTTCTTTTCTAATCACTTTTGGAAATTGCTTGTGAATTGTTTTTTAGCTATTAAGAATCTTTGGATTCTGAAAACACTGGTGAGTTTCCTTCAAGTCTCAGCAAAAGTTTTTAAGAACTTTTTTTTTCTGAATAAGCAGCAAAAAGATTATAACTTTGTTTTGGAAAGTTACATCCAGATGATTTGAAATAAGATTTGGAATTAATTATAATAAACCTGGAAAATGCTTTTGTTTTGAATTCTTCTAGGAAAAAACATGATAGGATGGGACTATGAAGGTTTGGATACTAGAGGGAATTAGAAGGAACTTACAATTACAATTAAAGGAGAATAACACTTAAATTAGACTTACTT
Source organism: Sibynophis collaris (assembly GCA_036250565.1). NCBI lineage: Eukaryota > Metazoa > Chordata > Lepidosauria > Squamata > Sibynophiidae > Sibynophis > Sibynophis collaris. The sequence goes on along the minus strand of JANHFK010003787.1, from coordinate 67,550 downwards.
AAACAAAATGAGGCAAAATATTTTAACATTTGACATATTGAGGGATATTTTTTTTTTGAACAATGGATCAAGAAGTTAATTTTAAGACTAGTCTGCCTCTATAGATAGACTATCTCCATAAAATATATTATGGAAGATGAACATGGTTTACTGGACAAAACTGAGACCGATCTGAAAGTGGGTTTAAAAATGACAATCTGCAGAAATGATGTGGAAAAGGATCAACATACAATAGAATAGCTGATGTCTTAATAATGAAAAGGGATATATAAATAACAAATCAGGAGACTGACCTGGATAATATTCCTATATTGGATTTACAGAAGAGTTAAACCTTTAAAGAATTTTGTGAGAAGGGCAAAATGAAAAGAAATCAAGTTCTAGGATATGATTTGAAAGGACTAAAAATCAAGATTATTAAATGGAGAAATATAAAGTTGCTTTTTGGATCAAGATTAAGATACATATGTTGTTGTCTCTGATAATTTTTAATGGTCTTTTGCTGATCAGGACTGAAAGTTCAAGATTTTAGAAATTTGTTTACAGATAATCTTTTCATGGGAAGAAAAAGATTATTTCTTGTATTTTAAGAAAAGTGATAAGTTAGTAAAATTGTTTATATTTGTTATGACTCTTCTGAGTCATGAGTCATTTCTTTATATAGTTCTTTGTCTTTATTATATTCTTATTTGTTTTTCTTTCTGCAACTTCTATTTTTTATTTTTCAGTTGGTATAAATTTTATCAATATAATTATACTTTTAATAATGAATTGAGAGGATTTCAATGCTGTTTTCTCCTCCTTCCTACCACCTCTTCCATTCCTTTCCTTTGTCACTTCCTGTAAGTCCCACCACTTCAAATTGGCCTATTAAAAGTGGCTCATTTGATTATATATTGTTTTGAAACAGAGAGCCAACAAGGAACTGGTGTAGTGAAAAATTTGCTCATTTTTCATCCATTCTCAAGGTAGTGCTGTGTGAAGAATATTGATTTTTCCATATAAACACCAGAAAATTTTACGTAGATAAATTGTCCCTTTCCTCTCATAACATTATTTGTTAGATTATTACAAACATAACTACATCAAAAAGAAATGCTTTCCTCTAAAAGATAAAAACGGATCTGTAAGAGTTTATATTTATATAAATTGTTCTTCTCCTGTTCATAGCAATTAGAAGAGAAGAGTGAAGATGAAGAAGATAAAGAGTGCTTGAAGCAAGCAATTACAGCCCTGCTTAATCTTCAGAGTAGTATGGAAAGAATTTGCTCCAAAAGTCTTGCAAAGAGAAGGCTTAGGTAAATGCACTTCTGTATTCTCCCTACTTTTTAGTCCTGGAGCACTGTGCTGTAGATCTGGATTCTCAGTTTCCTTTCTTAGTAAACAACGAACAAAGTAGTTTGCAACAATATGATTTTTTCAGAGGAAGTGACATCGAAGTCCGGATAGCTATTGTTTTAAAGCTGTATGTGTGTTTGCCTTCATGCTTCTAGTAACTGCATCTTGAGACTACTGGTAAGCAGAAAGAAAAATAGTTTTTTATTAACTATTATCCAAACAAAAATATCTTGCAGATTAATTTAGAGCATTTAACAGTTTTTGTACTAATTCATTTGGTAATGGTTTAGGGCATGTGGTGAATGTAATACATAAGAATGGAAAGTAATATTCATATATTTTTATTATTTTTAAATAAAGTATTAATTGCTACTTGACAGTTTAAATAGGTCTGACTGGCTGGAATCTGTTGATTTGTCAATTACATTTTTAAGCATGACAGCACTTTCAGATCTGAAATTTTCTGCATATAGTTGAAGTTAACTTATTGATTTCTTTTCTATCATCTTCTAGATCCTATTAAACTCTTTTCCACATTAGTTGTCAACAAACATGTTATTTTTCTGCTGAATATGTGATAGTTCCTGTATAAATAAATATCATCTTGCTCCTCTTTCAAAGTGAATCTGCATGCCGATTCTACAGTCAACAAATGAAGGGGAAGCAGCTAGCAATCAAGAAAATGAACGAGATCCAGAAGAATATTGATGGCTGGGAAGGAAAAGACATTGGACAGTGCTGCAATGAATTTATTATGGAGGGAACTCTCACACGTGTGGGTGCCAAACATGAAAGACATATATTTCTCTTTGATGGTCTGATGATTTGTTGTAAGTCAAATCATGGGCAACCAAGACTTCCTGGTGCTAGCAATGCAGAATATCGTCTGAAAGAGAAATTTCTTATGCGAAAGGTACAGATCAATGATAAAGATAACACTAACGAGTGCAAGCATGCTTTTGAAATCATTTTGAAAGATGAGAACAGTGTTATTTTTGCTGCTAAATCGGCTGAAGAGAAGAACAACTGGATGGCAGCCTTGATATCTTTACAGTACAGAAGTACCCTGGAACGTATGTTAGATGTAACAATGTTGCAAGAAGAGAAAGAGGAGCAGATGAGATTTCCAAGTCCTGAGTTATATAGATTTGCAGAACCTGATTCTACAGAAAATATTGTTTTTGAAGAAAACATGCAGCCCAAATCTGGAATCCCAATTATTAAGGCAGGAACTGTTGTCAAACTGATTGAGAGACTTACATTCCACATGTATGCTGGTAAGGAATCTTTTCAAATCTTTAAAATATCTGAGTTATTTTTTAATTATCTCTGTATACCAGTAGAACCAGAAAGGTTGGGTTTGATTTAATTTTGTTTGTTAGATTTGTCTGCCATTTGTTCAAAGGCTCTAAGGGGCTAGCAAATCAAAACATAAAAAGAATCCCTTCAATAGAAGTAAGGGCAACAACAGGTTAAGGCCATCCCATAAAAAATAATTTTAAAAAAATACCAGCAGCGTCAAAAGATACAGGTACCAAAAAAATCAGATCTCTGCTTTACTTTGTACCTTGAATAGGTTTTGTTTGTTTGGCCATCTTCTTAATTTTAAGAACATATTACCAAAGTAAAATTGCTCAGCTACTATGCCTTAGATACTGGATCATTTAATTTTGCATTAAAATATAAAGAAGCACTGAGTATCAATGAAAAATAATGAAGTACTACCACTGTTTGTTCAGTTGTAAGATGTGTTTGTAAAACTATCAGAGACATAAACAGGCATTAAAGATTCATTATGTTTGTTGTCTTCAAGACTGCAGCCTACAGTGCAGCTTAAATAAGAAGATATTTTCCAAAAAGGAGTCTTATATTTAAGTAAAATAGTTTTGTAATAATATGCTACAACCCATAATGTTGTTAAATAGATACTTTTGTAAAGGTGATACTGTAACACTGCAATAAATGATTGCAGTAAAGCTGTATTTCCTGGGTCACTTGATTTAAATCATCTAAAAACTTGAACATAAGATCACAATTGCTTGTGTCAAAGTTGCTCTGCTCCTATATCAGAGGGCCAAATATGACCATGTAGGTCTCCTTTCCTTAATTCTGTTGCTTACAAGAAACTTGTGTGTCTCTGCCTCAACAGTTGTTGCCTCTGGTCCTTCTCACTAGAAACAAACTCCAGTATCATTTATCTTGTCGTTCTCCTTTTAATTATTTTTCTGTCTTGTCCTGTCACCCTCTCTTGTTTCCAATCCTGGTTGCAACCTCCTGTCTTTCTCCACTAGCCATAAATCCTTATGCCCCTCTTTGCCTCTTCTACCATGTTCCCTTTGCACATGTCTGTCCAAATGCTGTTTAAAATTCCCAGGAGTTTTGGCATGGTTATATCTGAATAAAGTAAGACATAAAAATAAGAAACTGGGAGGCTGGCAGTAACAGAGAACCACATTGATCGATAGAATTGAGTGCCAATTCTTAAGGAAATATATCCTCAAACTGTAGATCGCATGTTAAGTTAGCCCTCCTATTAACATGTTTGTTTATATTCTGAAAATGGAAGGCTAAAATATTTCCCATTAAAGAAAAAGAAATACAGAATTGGAAGGGACAATTTAAGCTATCAAATACAAAAAGGAATAAGAAATAGTTAAGCCAAAGAAATTAAAAAAGAAAGGAAAAGGAACCATAGTAAAACTAGTTTACAACAATATTCTTCACCATATATCTCTGTGCCTTTCTGTCTTTGTTTCTGATCTGTCTATATGCTGCTTCATACATTGCTTTTCTCTGGCTTTTTACCTCTTCGTTTTTCTACACTTCAATTGCAATTCCATCACTTCAATATTTTTGGACTTCTCTTTCTTCTCAAACATTTTTCTGTTGTGTATTTGTTGTGTGGTCTAATCTTCATTCATTGTCTTTAAATACCAAACCATCTGACGTACTTTTTTCATAATGATAATTTATTTTTTTACCCAGCTCCCACTTGATAACTATTCATTTCTTGCAAATGACAACATACTGACCATTACAGTATCTTTTTATCAACATTTGCATATCCTAAAATTTATGTTTTCTTATTTTAATAAGCAATAGCTTATTAAATAAGCAATAGCTTATTAAATAACAAAGCCCATTAATTTATTGATTTATTATTTTTTTATACTTAGGTATAACTTGCAATGATTCGTTCCATTTTTTCCTCTTAAATACAGCCTTGGTTTTTTATATGTTAGTTTTCAGAAGCATACTCCTTAGTGGATCATTCACCCTAACATTTGCTATGAAAGAAATTTTCCATTAACAGCAAAGCATCACCTGCATAAAAACTCCCCAGCCATCACATCTGTAATCACCAAAAGCATTCATTGCACATTTATCTGTAAATAAGCGATGAAGGGAACATCGTGCAATCTTGTTTCCTGCTCAGTGGTATACCTAAGCATTCTATTTATTCATTTGTATGCTTTACTTGTATCATCTGTAGCACTTTTGCTACATTCAGCAACCAAGTTTAAATTTCACATTCATGTAAAACATTTTGTAATTCAATGCTTTTTTATAATTTTGTTTCTCTAATGCTACAGTCAAATGCAACATGGTATTTTGGAGCACGTATGGGTGAGCTGTGAGTGCCTTCTTAATTCAAACATATATTTTCTTGAGATTGCCAAAAATGATCTGTCCCACATTCAGAACTTAACACTCCTGTATCTTTCATTTGTTATCATAGTAGTTCATCATAAACCAGTTATGTTTTTACATTTAGGTTCATTCTATTGGCATACATCTACATATAAATAGACTCCCTTATTTCAAATGCATATTTTTCTCAGATAATGACCATGCAGTCACAGAATATAAGTGTTGGACTGGACCTTGGAAATCAACCTCCTGTTCAGTGCAAGAATCTACTATTATAGCATCTTCAATAGATGACCAAATATGCTTTTGTTGAAATACCCCCAGCAAAAATCACAACATCCTCTGACAGACTGTTCTATTGTGGAACAATTCTTATATTTTATATTTTTTTCTGATGTCCAAATGATGTGTGCTTTCTTGTAATTTAAACTGATGACTTATTGTCTTCCGAAACAATTGTGCCCTGTTTTCTGATAGGTAGCTATCATGTCTTCCTGTAACCTTCTTAGGATAAGCATAGTGCTAGTCATGTGGGCATATTAGGCCCATATGGTCCAAAGATTGCCAAAGCCAAGCTTTATCTTAATCATACCCACACTATATACCTCTAATGTGGAAACTACTTGCAGGCCGAAATACAACTTCCTGCCTCCCAACAATTAGGAGACATAAGTATTGTTCTGAGAAACCCTCAGAATGGCACATTCATCCTTGAAATGACAATGGCAGTGGGAGAAAGAAGTATTGCAAAAAGGTCTACCACTAATGAAAAATAAACACTTATTTTTATTTATTTATGAAGAAACTTTGAGTAAAGTTTTTCAAAGCAGTTTTCCCCAAAATGGCCTACATTTTCTTCTTGTTTTTTAACATTTATTTCGTCATTGTGTTTGAACAGCCCTTGCACACAAATGGGTGGAAGCCGGAAATTACCATTCTCTAGAACTTCCTTTCAAAAGTATTTTTGATTGTTCATTGGCCATCTGGTCTGGCTTGGGATAACAGAAATTATACAAACACTGTTTTGGTCCAAATCATTAATAGTACAAATGCTAATATTACAATCTTTCATGTATCTAGCTTTATGCATTTCACTGTATTACTTTTCACTTACTAAAATCTGGACTAAGAATCTGAAAAGAGAGTCTAGCAAAACTCCAGTATACCTCTTTGCTACAGATAGAGTATAACAATTGGATTACTTTTAAGAAATCACAACCCTTGTTTCACTCAAATTTTTATAAAAATACATGTCCTAGTGCTTACTACTGTCTGAAGCATATATGATTGTAGAATTGTGTTGTTCCTTGTGTACCTAACCCTTTTGCTGCTGTTCTACTCCTTATCTGATCAGACAGGGCTGGTTCCACATTATTTATCTATCTGTCTGTCTGTCTGTCCATCCATCCATCGATTGTATATGGCTGCCAAATTCACACCTAGGTGTCGCTAGATGGATTACAACTTTAAAAATCCACAACATAAAACCCCATAAAACATCGCCTCACATCGCTTTAAACATGGTCTGTTTGGGATATGCTTAGATTACGTGTGATCCAGCTACTGAAGCTATTTCAGGAATCTATCATTAAAATAAACTATTATTTAGCACAATACTTCATTATGATCAAGCAAAAACTGGTTATAAGCTTCCAAATAAGCCAGAATCAGGAAGCAGTTAATCACAGTGTCTAGTCACAAGTAAGGATGGCAATATGTGCTGTATTTTGGGTTAACAGGATTTGATTTCCAGAACTTCATTATCCTGCTCTTGAATGTTGATGGGTCTGAATCTAGCATTTAGTAGGTAGAGAGGAGAGCCAGTAGCTTAGTTCCTTGCAGAACAGATATAAAATTATTTCTTTCCATTCATGATTTTGTTTATAACTAAAATATGGAAATTGATGGATAATGCGACAAAAAGGTCAGGGGGATTGACATATGAACTCTGTGTAGACAGTAATAGAGCTTTTTTATTCATACTCAGAAACTTGTTTCAATTTTCTTCACATTCTGACATGTATAATATAAGCTGCTTCTCTGTTTTTATAAGTTCCTCTGTTTCTTGAGTGAATACTTCCAGTTTAAAAAAAATCTTGCAAGTTTTTTTCTCTGATAAGGTTGTGATAGTCTATTTATAAGTTTTGGTACTTTGAATGCATGTGCGTCAGCAAAGCATCAATTTCCTTTGTTAAGGCATTCAGGAATTATTATTATTTTTAGAAGGTCTTTTATAGCTTTTAAAATGCCTTGTTGAAGAGACATTTATCACAGATGGGCATCCTGGTTAATTGTGTGTATATTTGACCCAAATAAGTGGCTGTTTGAAGTCTTGTAGCAACACTATCCAGTAGGAAAAATGCACTTGCTATGTAGCTACTTTGAAACTAAGTTTTTAAAACGTAAATATTTACATCTAATTGACTGTAACTTTTTTTATCATTTGTAGTGTGTACAAATGGCCAATCTTTCTCCTGGTTCTACTGCAGCATTAATAGATGTCTCTTAGCCATCCATGAGCATTAATAGGCCTTTGAATGACTCTTTCTGATCATCCCTTTCCTTCTCATGCTGAAGAAACCTGAGTAAAAGCTAACTGGCTGATTATAATGCAGACATAACAAACTAGTGTTAAGTGATAGTAAGATGAAATTAATTCTTATATTAGTATGCAGAACTAGAAAACAGAATATGCCCCTTTCCCATAAATCAGTGAACTGAGAGAAGTCCTCCTCTTCATGACTGGATTCAATTGACAAACGCTGTTTCTATCTATTTGGTTCATCTTCCTTTCATGGGTAGGAAAAAATGCTTCCAGTGCTCTCCAAAGTGATGAGAAATATAAAGTAACTAAACGAAAACGGGTTATCTACATAAGCTATAAGAATAAGGGTTCTTTTTTTTTCTTTTTCCAAATCATTTTCTCTCTAAGCTAGTTGGGAAAGCAAAGAAAGGCAGCAACAGTAAGTTGATTTCTTGGTATGTAGTATATTAAAATAGGTGAAGTTAAATTCAGTCCTGCAAGAGTTGCCAATCATTACAAAGATAGGGGGAATGGGTAGAGTACCTTCAACCTTTTTCCTCCAGCTTAAAACAGATTGTTTAATGTTCCCTGAAAGGGTTGTTTATTCTGAAATGATGTTCTCTGTCATTGCTCCACTTCTGAGATGAAGGCTAAAGACAATCCTTGCTCATTTTCAGTTGCGCTCCTTTACAGTTCAATTCATACTGGACATGTTAGATGGGCTTGATGAGAGTTCAATACATCAGAAGGACTTCTAGTTGTCTACTTTTGCACCAAGCAGTGTGCTTTCCTGTTTAAACATGCTTTTTATTTTTACTCTTTTACATTCAGCCTCCTGTATTAAGTTCCCTGGGAATCTAAGGAAAGATCAGTCTTCTGAAAATGCCATTACTTGTCATTAGTTTGGCTTAACAAGTCCCTTAAGTGAGAATGTCCTGAACTGAGTATCCTTCTGCTTATCTTGGATTGTTTCCTGAAATCTGTCAGGAATTAATATCCTTTTCCTGTTTCCTCAGTCATCATTAAAGCATAGTTGCTATTATATGGTCTGCATTACATTGTAATAGCGGAGGCTTTTAGCTATCATCACAGGTCTTCCTTCATAAGCTGCCTAAGTCATTCTTTTTCTATTCTAGATCCCAATTTTGTTCGAACATTTCTTACCACATACAGATCTTTTTGTAAGCCTCAGGAATTACTGAGTCTCCTGATAGAAAGGTGAGTGAATCTTTCTGAAATACTGCCTTATGACTTTTTTTTTCCTTCTTGAGATTTTTTAAAGTGCTTATTCTTGAGAAGGAGGTTATTACTTCCCCAACTTAATGTGACATATAGCCTCAGAATGAATTATTTCTCCAAGTAAATCAAAGATTATTTGAGCAAAGTTTATGATTTGTCTTAAACTCACTTCCATTCCAGATTAATTTAATAAAAAATGAAGTAAGATAAATCAGCAATCCCATACAGCAGTGTCTACAGTATTGCTCAGAATTGGCAAGATTGCAGGCAGTATCACAATATAAGAGAAATTATATTGTCCAAATAATACATTATGCTAAGTCAGGAAGTGTTTTTTTAAACAAAAATGGACTTGGTACACTTGAATTTCTCCATGTTTTAAATAAATCATTAGCATTCCTCACATTTCCTATTTGTATATAGGGTTTAATCAGTCAAATAATAAAATAATGTTAATAATCTATAAAATTACATTTGTATCACACTTATTTACAAATGTAAACATTTATGTTTGCAATTAAAATGCCATTGGCAAGAGCTGTGGTGACACAATGGTTAGAATGCAGTACTGCAGGCTACTTCTGACTGCCAGCTCCTGCAATGTGGCAGTTCAAATCTCACCAGGCTTAGTAGACTTAGCCTTCCATCCTTCCAAGGTCGGTAAAATGAGAACCCAGATTGTTGGGGGAAATATGCTGACGCTGTAAACCGCTTAGAGAGGACTGTAAAGCACCGTGAAGCGGTATATATGTCTAAATGCTATTACTATTGCTATTCCTTTGGTAAATACATACCAGTGTTTACCTGAAAGTAAGACCGAGTCTTATATTAGTTTTTGCTCCAAAAGACGCATTAGGACTTATTTTCCGGTTAGGTATTATTTTCGGGAAAATAATACTAAAATGCATCCGTTTGGCTGATGATCTTAACTGGGGTTTATTTTGGGGGTAGAGATTATATTACAAGCATGCAAAAATCTAGTAGGGCTTATTTTCTGGTTGGGTCTTGTTTTCAGGGAAATACAGTATTTAGGATTATTACATCTGGGCTCTCAGAAATTATAATTCTATTGGGTTGTCGTCCTTTTTCCTGACTCCCTGTAATTTCCCGAGTGATTTAAAAAAAAATGCTTCTCTGTATTTATTGTTGCAATTAGTATTTTCCATTTTGCTAAATTAATATATAAATGTTACACTTAATCATTTAAGTTTCTCTTCATCATCCCATATTAGATTTGAAATTCCAGAACCTGAACCAACAGAAGCAGATCGTATAGCTATGGAGAATGGAGATCAACCTCTTAGTGCAGAATTAAAAAGATTTAGAAAAGAATATATACAACCTGTACAGCTACGGTAAGTATTGAAATGTATTTACCATATTTTTCACACTGTAAGACGCACCAGACCATAAGACGCATATTAGCTTTAGAGGAGGAAAACAAGAAAAGAAATTTTGCCTCTGCCTCCCAGGATTCATCTGGTATTCATCTGGCTAGTGTCCTTACAGCAAACAGCCTGGTCAGCTTCAGCACCTTATCACAGCCAAGCAGTTCCACTCTTGCGCC
>JANHFK010003787.1:46891-57131 GCA_036250565.1 Sibynophis collaris | reverse complement strand
TGGTCAGCTTCAGCACCTTATCACAGCCAAGCAGTTCCACTCTTGCGCCCACCAGCGGTCAAATGCTCCTGCTACTTGGGAACACTGGAGTCTTCACTGCCAAGCAGCTGATCAGCGGTTGGATCGGTCTCCCGGAATACCACTGATCAGCTGTTCTAGGCGGGGATCACCATCGCCGCCTAGAACAGCTGGTTGGCGGTATTCCAAGAGACTGATCCAACCGCTGATCAGCAGCGAAAGCTCCAGCGTTCCCTGGTGGCGGCAGTGACAGGCAGCAGCAGTGATAGGCGGCAGCAGTGACAGGCAGCAGCAAATACTACCGCCGCACCAACCCCCTTCCACAATATTTGCTCTATAAGAAGCACAGACATTTCAACCCACTTTTTTGGGGGGGGGAGTACGTCTTATAGTACAAAAAATACAGTATTTATTTACTACATTTTTATGCAGACTAACTCCCAACTATTCTGGGCAGCTCAAGGGGTCTTTAGTTGACAATTAAAATCATATAATACGGTAATTCAGGAGCTGGCATGGTTTTTTATGTGCAAAAAATTAACTCAGTAACATGAGAGTTCACAGAAGCTTTTGTCAAGGCTTTTGTCTTTTTTTTTTTGAAGTGGAGAATGATTTGAGGGCCAGCTTGATTCCTGAATAGATGAAATCATTTCTAGGAAATAACTTCCAAAATACATGCTCATAAATAAGGCCTGTAATGGAGCACCCTTTTGTGCATCTATATTAAACATGTAAAATTGCATCTTAATTGCCTTTAAAATATTGGTTAGGGTCCAAAGGATTATTGATGTGTCCATTCATGCACCAGAGGTTTTCTTTTCAGAATTTCCTTCCTAGACGAGCCTTTTTTGTCTTTTTGCTCTTTTCTTAATTCAAATATTAAACAGCAATATAGGTAATCCTCTGGTTACGAGCGTTCCCTTAATGAATGTTTGAAGTTATGTAATAAGCACCCCCTAGTGTTTGCAAACAAGGCCAGAAACTATGAATCTTGCATTACCACAGCACTTGTTCACCCTTATGAACAACCGCAGAGGCTCTGAAACATTCGTCCTGCACGTTGCTGGCCGAAATGAAGCTTCTGAGAGGCAAATATTACCTAGAATCTTAGTGTCCAGTGATGAGTTTTAAGTTCATATTTAGCAGAGACCAAACATCTATATTGATTAGGAGATAGATGACATAATGTATAAAACTTTTGTATTATATGTGTCTTAAACCGACTGTGAACCGCCCTGAGTCCGACAGGAGAAGGGCGGTATAAAAGTCAAATAAAATTCAAATTCAAATTCAAAATTCAAAGAGTTAATAATTTAGTTTCCACTCTAGGAATTCAATTTATTCAGTAATCTTACAAGATTTGTATGTAATAATTCAGTATAGAAAAAAAAATACATTGCCAGCATCACTTACACAAAAATTAGATACTTGTTCTGGAGAATCTGTTGTTGGACTGTTAAATACAAGAGTGCCTGAACTTGGTCACTCAGTCTGAGAATATTAAAAATTATATTTTCAATTAATATTTTTTCACAGATTACAAACTCTCATAAGATAGTACTTCTTGCAAGTTTAGAATTGAAACCTAAGTAATCCTCCCCTACTCATATCAACAATTCTTCATCTGACGTAAAATACTGTTAAGAGTTAGTTGCCATTTCTCCCTCTGCATTTGTGCATAAGGATGCTGTTCAAACACACTGGTTTCTTGTAACTCTATTTTACTTATATATGTTCCATGATTTTTTGGAGTAACCTAGCTATCAGATAATTTCATAATATGCATGGGGTTTTTTTGAACAGAAGAATATTTCTTAGTTTTGCAAAGTTATGATTAGTATATACTTCCTTGTGACCAGAGTCTAAAGCAATGAGCAAAAAGATAATCACTTTGGGGCATTATGATAACAGTTAGCAATAGCACTTAGACTTATATACCGCTTCACAGTGCTTTGCAGCCCTCTCTAAAGCGGTTTACAGATTCCGGATATTGCCCCCAACAATCTGGGTCCTCATGTTCCCACCTTGGAAGGATGGAAGGCTGAGTCAACCTTGAGCCTGGTGAGATTTGATCTGCCAAACTGCTAGCAGCCAGTGATCAGCAGAAGTCGCCTGCAGTACTGCACTCTAACCACTGCGTCACCTTCATAGTCTTCACCTTTAATCGTGCTGCTCTCAGTTTACATATGATTGATATTGTTAAATCTTACAAATATTAAGTTTATGATTTTGTGGTTCTAAAAAAAGTCTTTTCATGAAAGTCCAGAAATTGAATCTTCTTAGTTATAGTTGCATTTCATTTCATTAGGCGATATAGGCTCCCTTACAATCTCTTGAAACAGAATTTTTCTGTGGGAGTTCTACCTTTTTTGTGCACAGTAGACAGCCTTAGTGTTAGGTAGTGATCAGCTTGTTGCACAAACTTGCCTTTTAATCCAAGTGTTAGAACTTGAATGGGAGATCGCTTATGCTAGAAGGACCACTGTTCTCATCCTTTTCAAAGAATGCCTGGTCAGGCTCAGAGTTAAATAAGAGTGGTCCTTCTATTTATGAGTTGCTTAGTAGGGCTGCAATTTGTGTAAACACTCAAATTGCAGCCCCACTAATTGTTATTTAAAATATATTCAATAAATATTGGTCTCAAATATCTAATCATTTATGTTGCAGAGTTTTAAATGTATGTCGACACTGGGTAGAACATCATTTCTATGATTTTGAGAGAGATGTAGATCTTTTGCAACGATTGGAAGAATTCATCGGCACAGTCAGAGGTAATTGATGACTACAAGTATCTAGTACTTACATTTTCATTGACTGTACTTTTCATACCTGTTCCTTATTGATCAAATGGATTCCATTTAATGCTATGTGGGATAGTAACTATGTTCTAATATTTGACTAGCCAGATTATTAATTTATTAGAGTAAGAGTTTCTGCTCTGAAGAAGCTAGTAAAATGTCAGCATGTATTCATTATTTGACATACCATTACATTGAAATTATTATTCCAATACTCCATATTTCTTTATGGGCCTTTTAATAAGCTATGCCTGGTTTGTTGGTCATCCATTAAACAGTTTTATTTGCGAAAAATGAACCTAAAATTATTTTAGATAATGGAATCTTAACCTAAAATATCAACCCAACCCCAGATAATCAGTTATAATTAGAAAAAATAACCCTTCAGCGCTTCATAATTCAATATAAGGATATACGTAGTTAGAATAAACCAGAAAAACCCTCTAGAAATTGACTTGGATTTGATTTATTCATTCACTGACTGACTGACTGACTGATTGGAGAGGAGGATTGTGTTTTTAAAAGGAAACTCCCTGATCAAAACTACAAAGATCCAAGATTCATTATATTTTAATTTATGTAGGAACATGCCAGGAACGTATCCATATGCCAATCATAGGCTGCTCTTTTCTTATTCCAATGCCAGTTTAACTAAAAACTTGTTTATGAAAGCCTGTTTGAATGAAGCTATTAGTGTCCCATTTGACATTTCCCTTGCTGCTCTGTTTTAGCAACTTTCCATTCTAGCAAAGCATTATCAGTTGCTTTCCTTTCTGCGAATAGGTGTTACTTGACATAGATACTCTTCTATGTGTCTGTGTTTAGATATACAAATAAAAAATATTATACAGAGAAAGGTATATTTATATATACAAAATCAAAACATCAAAATATGCAAGGCAAGCAAACAGCTTAAAATTTTTAAAAATTGCATCTTTCCAGTTTGGTTCAAAAAAACGCTGTAGCTATAGTCGAGAAACAGGAGTTTCAGTAGCATAGTAGAATCACTTGCCTGACATATAGACTATCACTGGTATGAAATCCAGCTTTTTTAAATTACTATTTATCTTCCCTGAGCTTGCTACTGTACTTTTCTACTGTTGCACCATTTCATCATTTACTGTATCAATCGTTTGAATTAGAATGCTTAACTACCATGTTTCCCCGAAAATAAGATCTTGTCTTACATTTTTTTGAACCCTGAAATAAGCGCTTGGCCTAATTTTCGGGGGAGGTCTTATTATTTTGAGGCACATGGAGCAAGACGAGACTCCTCTGCCATCTTACCTGATTTCTAGCTCTGTCTCCCTAACCCTAACCCAGAAGAAATGGCGGCTGCGCATGCGTTTAAATATTTTTGGGGAGGGTTTATTTTCGGGGGGACTTATTTTAGCGCATGCGCTCAAAAGCCCAATTGGGCTTATTATCAGGGATGTCTTATTTTCAGGGAAACACCCTTTTTACAACCACTTCCACCCCTTGGAAAAATTATTTTTAAAAAATATTTTAAAAGCAATCCATGGGAAATGTAGAAAGCGCAAGAAAAGAAAGATAGTAATGAAAAAAGGAAAGTTGACAAATCATACAATCACTCTTCTACTGAGCCTCCTGTTTCTCAATATTAGCTGTAGCAGACCTTAGTGCAAAGCCTACTCTGCTCAATAGCCAATCCAAGTACCTGGGGTTGCCAGAAGAAGTTAAGACCAACGAGGCAAACCAGGCAACATTTGAGATGGCAAGAGTTGGAAAACACTCAACTTGGAGCAGGAAAACATGAGCGGAGGCCACAGCCATCCATAAACAGTTGATTACCGGTAACAACAGGAAAACCTGACAGCATGTATATGTCATTGTAAACCTTTCATATCTTAATTTCATATTATAGAACCTTCCATGCCTGAAACTGACAGCATAAAAAGCTTTCATTTGCTCATTGCGCTAACTAAATTGGAATTGCTGTGTGACATGGCATTTTTTTCTTGTTATGGAGATTTTTTTAATATAATTTAATTCAGAGATTATTAAAGTAAAATAGGATACAAACTTTTTTCTTTGTATGGTCAGTTCTTACATGCTTCTGCATGTATTACATTTCAGAAAAGCGGGTTGGAAACTATCACTTCCTTTTTTAAACAAAAAGCAGTTGTAATTTGGGACAGCTGAAATTCTTGCATTCTTTTACCAATGGGCCTGTGGATGAGATAAGCACTTAACATTTTTAGAACTTGCTCCACGGTGCTGTAAACCAGTTTCTGTACTCATTCTCAGGTAAAGCTATGAAGAAATGGGTTGAATCAATCACGAAGATAATTCATAGGAAAAAGCAAGCACAAGCCATTGGGCCAACTCACAATATTACTTTTGAAAGTTCACCACTTCCAATTGAGTGGCATATCAGCAGGCAAGGACAAACTGAAACATTTGACCTCCTCACTTTGCATCCAATAGAAATTGCCCGACAGCTTACTCTACTTGAATCAGAACTTTACAGGTAGTGCCTTTTTCCTTTGAGATGTATAATTCTTGGTTAAAATATAGGCTTGTTAAGTGTTTTTTTTTAATGTCATGAGTCTTTCTGCCATTTATTTCTACTAGCAGAATTATTAGTATTACATTTTCTAAAGTATACTTGCCTATTTTTAATGAACAGTTAATATCAGCAGTGATTAAAAGTGAGAATTTCTCTTCATATGTTGGGACTGATTTAATAAAATTAAAACCATGGTTGCAAGGTCAAAATTTCTTTGCATAATATAATATTACATCGTTAGTAGCTAAAGAGAAAGCTGACTATTAAAACCAAATGCTTTTCTTTCCATCAACAAGAACAAAAGAAATGCAGATCAGTTCATTGATTAGTCTAATTCAAAATTATTGATTTAATTGGAAATACATTTGATGAAAAGCCAGCTAATGTTGCCTCATTTTGCTTTTATGTTTGGCAGGGCTGTGCAGCCATCAGAGCTCGTTGGGAGTGTATGGACAAAGGAAGATAAAGAAATTAATTCTCCTAACCTGCTCAAAATGATAAGACATACCACTAATCTTACTTTATGGTTTGAAAAGTAAGTTTAATTTGATTCATTGATCAGTGTTGGTATTTGCATGGCTCCTATAATGTAATTTGGCAGAGATTGAATTCGAAACAGAAATACAGGTAGTCCTCGACTTAACAATAGTTCATTTAGTGACCATTCAAAGTTACAACAGCACTGAAAAAAGTGACTAATCACCGTTTTTCATAATTACGATTGTTACAGCACATTGGGGAAACCAGATTCCCTTAACAACTATGTTACTAATTTAGGAGCTGCAGTGATTCACTTAACAACTATGGCAAGATAGGTCATAAAATGGGACAAAATTCTCTTAACTACTGTCTTGCTTAGCAATTGAAACTTTGGGCTCAACTGTGGTCATAAGTCGAGGATTATCTCTAATTATATTTAAAACATTGTTATTTATATTTTCTGTGGTCTGTATTCAAACAGCAACAGATATTAAGTTATATATTGGTACTAGACCAGTTTTGTAGTGGTATAAGTCAGCCATCCCTACATTGAATATCATTACATTATTCGGTCTCTTGCTTCAGCTAGCAAACACATCACCTGTTCTCAGTGAGTTTAGATGCTTTCTTTTCAGTTGAGAAATGTATACAGATCAATTGACTCAGGATAGAACCTTTTGAAACCAGGTACCTACAATCCCTCTGTACTATAAAAAATACTTTACTTTACTTACGTACAGTAAATGTAATGTACGTAGGTACATTACATTTACTGTGTATGATAGTTTTCTTTTAATTCAAAAATAAATGGGATTCAATTAGGTGTTTGGAAAATACTAGGCCACAGTTCCTTGGGAAAAAAACCTGTAGTAATGCTTTTACATTATTGATAATCCAAAAAGAAATTTAAATATGCTTTCTGAATATCTAGATGCATTGTAGAAACAGAAAATCTAGAAGAAAGAGTAATGGTAGTATGCCGGATAATTGAAATCTTGCAAGTTTTTCAAGAGCTAAACAATTTTAATGGTGTTCTTGAAGTCGTCAGTGCTATGAACTCTGCACCTATTTACAGACTGGATCACACCTTTGAAGTAAGTGAAATGCAAATCTGAAATGAAAACTACTTGGAAGGGAAGAAGCAGATATTTTTCATTAAAGAAACTTTTTAAAAAATATATGTTGGGTTTGAACATTAGAAAAATGATATAAAATCTTTTTTCTCTACATAAGAAATTATCTCAAGCTTAGATTAAAACAAAAGAGTAACACAGATGTTTATTTAATCCCAGGTATACAAACAAAAAGCCTCTGCTTTGTGTTTTAGATCAGATCTTAGCTCTGCATCAGTATTTTTGTCTGGATCATGAGTCTTTTCATGATCAAAAATATTATTTAAATAAGGAAAATAAAACAATATAGGCAGATCTTGTTGCTACTTTAAACATTTATAGATTTTTTTCTATATGGAAAGCATTGTGTAAAGGAAGGGGATGAGTCATGTAGACGGATTCCCACATTTTGGCCAGCCAGGGCAGTCAGCTATAGTGGTATAGTCAGCAATTTTTCTGTGGGCAAAGTGTATCCTCACCTTTCTTTATCTTCAGCAAATCCCAAGCCGGCAAAAGAAGATATTTGAAGAAGCACATGAACTAAGTGAAGATCATCATAAGAAATATTTGGCAAAACTCAGGTCCATTAATCCTCCATGTGTGCCTTTCTTTGGTAAGTAGGATTTTATTTGTGATAAAGATAAAATCACAAATATTAATGGATAAAGAAAATGAATTGTAGAATGAGTATATAGGAATTTTTTTTTGTTTAAATGTACTACCTGAATTTGCTATTAATTAAAATGACTAAGTATCAAAAGCATATAGTTGAATACATTTCAGTGAAAACAAGTGGCATGATTTTTCAAGTATTGGTAAGTTTTAGTGTCAAAGAAAATTGTTGTCTAAATTGTTTAAAATATGTTTGTGATATCAAAGGTGCTTTTCAAAAGGCACTTTCTTGGGTT
The DNA here is from genome assembly GCA_036250565.1 of Sibynophis collaris. Classification (NCBI taxonomy): domain Eukaryota; kingdom Metazoa; phylum Chordata; class Lepidosauria; order Squamata; family Sibynophiidae; genus Sibynophis; species Sibynophis collaris. Next base: position 49,285 of record JANHFK010003787.1, on the reverse strand, counting down.
TTTTTCCTTGAAAACATTTCACTTCTCATCAAAAAAGCTTCTTCAGTTCTTTTGAAAAGCTTCTTTGGGATAAACATGTCTTAGATGATTGAGAATTTCCATAAACATATGTGTGATAATTATGCTATGTAACTGAACTGGAAATACTTTGAGGGTAGTCAAGATGAAAATATACCAGATTGTTCTGTTTATTTGGCCCAATATATTTTACTCTGTATTTTGAGAAAGAACTTTTTAGTTGTAATTGTCACAGTGCCATATACCATAGATATTTTTAATATAGGTAGTTCTCAATTTATGACCACAATTGGGACTAGAATTTATGTTGTTAAGAAAGGTGATTGTTAAGTGAGTAACACCCAAAAGTTTTTTTTTTCAAGAGACAACTGGACTTTCTGGTTTTTCTTTGAAGCCGTTTGAAAAAGCACCTTTGAGACAACCATGACCTGAATGACTGAGAATCTCCATAGACATTTTACTACATTGTGCATTTTTGTATATTTGCTATTATAGGAATTTATTTAACAAACATTTTGAAAACAGAAGAAGGCAATCCTGAATTTCTAAGAAGACATGGAAGAGAGCTCATTAACTTTAGCAAACGGAGGAAAGTAGCTGAGATAACAGGAGAAATACAACAGTATCAAAACCAGCCATATTGCTTAAAGGTGGAACCTGACATCAGGGTAAGTAGGAAGTTTTGGTGTTCTCTGAGCTTGGTTGTTTGCTTGTGGAGTGAGGTTTGCTTCCTATTTATATACAGTAGTTTGCCATGTCAGGTTGTGGGGATATTATTTTCTCCCTGGTAGTTCATTGGTACTGGGTTGTTTCTACTTGTTTGTCTGAGTTGATAATTTTTTGGTTAGGGTGTAATTTACTGTGGAGTTCTGGGTGCTCTGTGAGTTTGGTGGTTTTCTTGCAGACATTTCAATACCAAACTAGATATCATCATCAATGCTAGGCTTGGTACCTGGTTTGCTAAAGAAATGTCTGCAGAAAAATCATAAAGCTCAGAGATCACCAATGACCTCACAGTTCAACCCTGAGCTACATATATTCTCTTCTGTTGGTACCATTTATTGCTTGATTGTTTGGGGTTAATCTTTACTTATCTACTTGTCATCCTTGGTCTTGAAAGAAGTTTTACTTCAGGAGCTATCTTACGGTTCCCAGTGAATTGCAAACTGAATTTTTCCTTTGCTATACTTTGCAGTACCCAGATTAAGTAACTTTTGATTTACTGTATGTAACTTTAACTTTCTGGAAAGAGACACAAGAAATGATGGCTGCATACATTTTCAATAAATAAATAAACATTCTGTGGATGAAAAAACACTGTGATTTTTGCAGATGTGCAAAACAGCAACTGCTATGTTTGCAAATATATACAAGCATGCATGAAAATGTACTTTCACAAGGATTGTTGGAAAAAAATTCTTCTGTAACTCAGGACTACCTCATCTTCCAAGTATGGAAGGAAAAATATTTGCCGAAAATGATCAAGTTTGCTCTTACACCATTTCTTTCAGAGTGTAAATCTTACAAAAATATATTGGTCAAACCATAGTGAGTTTAATCATAAATACTTAACATTTAAATGCAGTTGGCTGAAATCATACAGAAATTGTGCTAATCACTATGTCATTGAACTTGAATGAGGTACTGAGTGAAGAAGTACTTTTAAGGAAAGTCTTGGAACCTCTATTGTTTTTACTGATAGTATTGGTCTAAGTAAACAGTGAGTGTAAGGTTTATAATTCTATATAGATGATAAAAAATTAGCTGAATCAGCTAATGCCCTAATTTGGATTTGTGCCCTGAACAAATGATTGGAAACAATATCCTAAGTGGCTCTTCCCAACTATGATTCTCTGGTATAATGATAGCCAGTTCCACCCAGTTCATGGCCTGTTCTGATTAAACATCAGAAGAATTGTTTCAGTTATTTCAATGGGTTCTTCAAATCTGATTAGTTTGCATAAGTGTTGCTTTAGAAGCAGATAGAGGGAAGTGCATTTCCATGAATCCATCCAGTAATAAAAAGCAAGGTATGCTTGTGCCCTGTTGTTAAAGTATTTGCATTCTTTGCCTTAAAATCACAATGTTACATTATACTAATCATCCTGAGTGTTTTGGTTTTAGAGATTTTTTGAAAATTTGAACCCAATGGGAAATAGCATGGAAAAAGAATTTGCAGATTCTCTTTACAACAAATCCCTAGAAATAGAGCCACGTAATATGAAGCCGCCTCCAAGATTTGTGAGTATTAACATTTATTATTTACTTGCTATATACCACTTGATAAGGCCACACTTGGAATACTGCATTCAGTTTTGGTCACCACAATGTAAAAAAGATGTGGAGACTCTAGAAAGAGTGCAGAGAAGAGCAACA
>JANHFK010003787.1:10628-21652 GCA_036250565.1 Sibynophis collaris | reverse complement strand
TTTAAAATTATGAATTTGGTGGTCCGCGGGATTTAAAATTATGAACTTGGTGGTCCCTGAGGTCCAAAAGGTTGGGGGCCCCTGGTATATATTATATATATTCACATACACACAATACATATACACACATATATAATACACATACATATATGTGTATTATATGTGTGTGAATATATTATATACATATATGTGTGTATGTGTAGGTTTGTGTGTGAATATATAGATTATACATTAAAACATGAAATGCCTGAATATGTGTATATTCTGAATGTTCTGAGTATGTCAATTCAGGCATTTCATGTTTTAATGTCTGCCAGTGTGTTCACGGAAGAGAGAGATAATAAAGGTTATCTTCTACCTCTCTATAAATTTATATTTATATAAATGGTACAAACTAGTTTATAAATTTTTGTCATGTAAATATATATTAAATATATTTACGTGATCTATCTATGCAATGTTCCTGTAACTTATTAATAATCGTTGCAGAATGTGAGTCTTGTCTGCTTGTGACACAAAAACTGGATGTGAGATTTTATCGCTAGTTGGCAAAAAAAAATATTAAAAAAATAAAGCGGCTTCCAACTGGTTTTTACAGATGATGGTACAGAGATGGTGTGAGTTATTTAAATTCTGCCCTGAACATCTAAAATCTTGAGGCATTGATGAAAAAGTTTTCATCACTTTTCTGTAGAGAAGGTGGGGTGAGATTCTGCATTATTTGAGGTGGAATAAAGACTGAATAGGAAAGTTTTTCAATATAATTTGTATGGATTAAAATGGAGTAGATAATGTAAGAGGAAATAGCCACAGCCAAATTCAGAGCAGTGTTGAGGGAAAAAAAATAGCATTATAACCTTGCAGTTTCAAGTAATTATAATCAATTTATTCTACTTTGCTTTGAAATGCCCTCTTTTTTTCTTCTTTTTTTTTAGAATTTTATCCAACTCTTTTTTTACATATATAGCTCAGAGTGATGAACATACCAATGCTCTATTTTCCCCACAACAAACTTATGAGGTGAGTTGGGCTAAGAACAGTTGTTCTGGCCCAAGTCACCTAGCTGGTTGTTCACGCCTGAGGCAGAACTGCAACTCAGTCTTCTGTTCCTAGGCTTGTACCTTAACAGATGCACCAAACTGGCTCTCAAAAACAAAAGGACACAATAGATTTTTTTTTTACTTTTGTGCCTTTTACTTTAGCACCCTTTGTGTCAGATGATGGTTTTTTACATACATTCACTAGGTACTTGCTTGTTAAAATGCATATTTTACAGACTTAGTTTTGTGTTCTGATGGCTAGAAGTGGCATAGACCTGTGTTTAGTGTCCAAGTGCTTGTCTAAATCATGTTTTCCAAAGTATCAAATTATTTTTTCCCCCTAATTTCTAACTTAATTTTCTTCTGTACTCATAATACATATCTGTGTTGAACTTATACATCTTTTTCATTGTTCAGACCTTTTGCATCCTTGTGCTTCAGGTTACCATTAGAATTGCAATCAAAATTTTAAGGAGTTTCTATGTTATATGCACTAGCTTGCTTATTTTCATATTTTGTTATATAGCATAACTGCTGGAGGCATAATGGATGTCAACACCGCCCTTCAAGAAGTGCTGAAAACGGCACTTATCCACGATGGATTAGCTCGTGGAATTCGTGAAGCTGCCAAAGCCTTGGACAAGTAAGTGATTGGATTTTCTCCAAATCAAAGTGGGATTGTACAGCCTATTGCTTTGATTTTCTTTGTATGTTTGCATACTACTTGTCAGAAGAATCGGAAGTTATTTAAGGACATACATATTCTAAATGTAAATTTATTCTGCCAATAATTCTGTTATCAATGTGAGGTGAAATTAAATGTGGGACTTGAATTGCAAATTTCCCTCCTCACATTGCAAGGTAATGCTGGCATGATTGACCCAAATGTGTTGTTAAAGATTAGTGTAAAGTATGTTATGATAGATCAGTTTCATGTTTAATACAGTTTCATTTGGGTTCAGTCTTGAATTCCTAGTGTGAGATGAATTGGTGAAGCTCTTACCTTCCTTTTATTTGCTATGTTTTTATTAGGGTTTATGTCTTTCAAAATATCCTGAGAGATGCTCCAGAATGAAATTTAGGGATCTTTGGCAGTTATATTGGAAAAGGGAACAAAACATGCTGTTGTTACTGCTTCCTCCAGCAGTACAGGTAGTCCTCAACTTAAAACCACAATTGAGTCCAACATTTCTGTTAAATGAAAAATTTGTTAAGTGAGTTTTGTCCCAATTTATGACATTTCTTGCCACAGTTAAGGGAATCATTGAAATTGTTAAGTTAGTAACATGCTTGTTAAGTGAATGTGGCTTCCCGATTGATTTTGCTTGTGAGAAGGTCACAGGTGATCACGTAACCCCATAAGTATGAATCAGTTTCCAAACATCTGAATTTTGATCACATGATCATGGGGATGCTATAAGTGTGAAAAATAGACATAAGTCACTTTTTAGTCCCATAGTAACTGAATAGTCACTAAGTGAACTATTGTAAGTCAAGGACTACCTGTATTCTGTACATACCAGATTCTAAAAACGTATAATTGTTTGAGCCCAATTTGGAGGGTACTTGAAGAGAGGGTGTAATGTAGAGAAGCTATATCGTCTAGGCTTTGTAGTCACTTCTCTCCGAAAAATACTGTGTTCAGTAACAAGATGCAATGATAACACGCCATCAGCATCTTCCCTAACATGAAATACATTTTTCTGGGACCATGTAACACCCTATATTTTAAGGATCTACAGGCCAATATATGTATAAATTGGTCACTTTATGTAGTCTGTGCATGAATTAAAGCACACATGCTTTATATGTGCATTAAACTGGAGCATATGTTTGGTCTCTCGACAGAGAAAGCATATGTGTGCCAGTAGACTTGATCCAGAGAGGGATAAAGGGGAAAGGAGAGCCAATAGTATGTGATGATGGTGAGAGAAAGTAGGTCCATTGGATGTATATGTGGAAGTGATAGCAGAAAGATAAAACTGGTCCATCAGGTATAAATTAATTAAATGTAATTGGGAAGATGGGAAAATAGTTAGGTAGGCTGAGCTGGTATAGTTTAATAATGGGATGCATTTCAGATCTCAGCCATAGGGGAAAGATAATGTAATGTCATACTAAAAAATTTTAGAAAGTGGCTAGGTGAGCAGCAAATGGTACATTATATTTAAAGATAAGAGCTACAGTGTTTGAATGATGACTTCATGAAAGTCGGATACCCCTTCACTCTTTATGAGTGACAATGATAGTCTGACAAACCTGTAAGAGATGAACTTATTTTGTGAGTAAATAAGCCAGAAACAGCATACACTTAAAGGTCATCCTTTGAATGACTAAATGTTTATGCTACTTTTACCCACTTCTAAATTGTAAACAAATGGATTTTGTTTAAAAAAGTGACTTAAAATGCAACAGTTTAATAGTAACTGATTTTAATTTTAGAATTGTATGAAAATTTCCTTTCATTAAGATTTCTAGTCAGTTACTTAGTATTAAAAATGTTTCTGTGAATTAAACATAAAGCGTCACAGGAACATTTTAGCTCTATCCTATTCTTTTTCATCTTTCTATACCATCGTCCCAAAATCTATTTCTGTAGGTAAAGCACAGTAGGAAATGATTGAAAATTATGACTTGGGCTTTGTGGGCATAATTCCCTCTGTCTTCATATCTTACACTTTATAAATAACAATTTAATCCAAACAGCTATGTTAAGGAAACAAATATACATTATTTTACCAATTTTATTTTCCCATTTTAGACGTCAAGCCCATCTTTGCGTTCTTGCATCCAATTGTGATGAACCTATATATGTAAAGCTGGTTGAAGCTCTTTGTGCTGAACATCAAATCAATCTGATAAAGGTAACAGCTATTTTACTTAGAATTGATAATGTGAGATAAACAATTTTATAGTAAAATCATGCAACTGTTCGGGGTGTCTTGGTTAAAGTTAGTAATGCTGTTAATGCTGTACAGTGATGATAACTTGGCTCCCTCTACTGAGAATTGTGAGGAAAAAACCCAGAAATTGTTACCCTTTTAATCTGAGTGTACAGCTGCCTTTGATTCTGTCTTTATTGCCTTGTATTGTTAGCACTTCTAACAAAATGTAAATCTCTTGATAGGTTGATGATAACAAGAAGCTTGGTGAGTGGGTAGGTCTCTGCAAGATCGACAGAGAAGGAAAACCTCGTAAAGTTGTGGGTTGCAGTTGTGTGGTTGTTAAAGTAAGATAACGTTCTTTTTATTTTAGATTATTTGCATTTATTCAATTGTATACTTATACAGGCTCCTTAAAACTGCAAATACTACTACAGCATATCCTTTCACTATTATATTTAAACTACAGGTAGCTTAATGACTGGTTACTTAGTAACTGTTCAAAGTTATGGATCTCCCCAAAGCTGCTTAGGATTCAGTTCCAGAGTTTTGGCAACAAGTTACAACCCATCAGTCATTTAATTGCATTTTGGGCATGTGACAGCCAGCTCTCAGCTCACATTTAAAGCTGTTTGCAGCAACCTGCAGTCATAGGACTGCAATTTTGGGCATTTTTTGCCAGTTTCTGGCAAAAAAGCAACCATTTGAACAGGTTCATTTAACAGCCATGAGGAAACAAAGTCTAAAATCAGGCACAGTGACACGGTGACCCAATTAATGACCACTAGTTAAGACTAACTTCTAACTTAATTATGGTCATAAGTTGAGGACTACTTTTATTTCTGCCATATAAAAGTTTCTCTGTTGCTCATAAATAGAAAAAGATGGAAAAATCCTTTTTGTGGGATGTTAGTTTGTATAGCAAAACAATAAGTGTGACAGAGAGATAAGGTAAAGTTTTCTTTTGTAATGTTCTATTGCCGTCTTCTAAATTACCACAGTTGTTTAGTAGAGCTGCCAGTAAGACAAAATCTGCTTAACTTACAAATGTTCTGCAGAAGATCATTGCTGGCAATAATAGTGCCAGAGTACGAGCCTCGAAGACTTTGTAGTCATTGAGGTCCCCACAAAGGCCACATTGATGTTCTATGGAAGGCTTTTTCTTTGAATTAAAGGATATGGTTAACAACTGTTAACCTAATCTAAATTGACTTCTTTCTTGATTCTGCAGTTATAATAGATCACTAAAAATTTACTAGTCTGGACATTATGTAATTGTTTAATTCAATAATTTATTGGAATATTAATATATTGTTTTGTTGTAGGACTATGGCAAAGAATCTCAGGCCAAAGATGTCATCGAAGAATACTTCAAGTGCAAGAAATGAACAAATAAAATACATTTGAGCTGACAGTATATTTGTATTTTGCTGGTTTATGCTGAGTCTTTCAATTATTTATATAAATTTATGACAGACCTACAAAAACTGAAGGATGAACAATGAAGAAAAACACATGGTACAGTGAAGTATAAAATTGATCAGTGATTCAACTATATAGTCACATGGTGATCTACAATTGTCTTACAAGTCAAAAAAGTTTTTTGAAATACAGGTAGCCCTTACCAACCACATGCAGTGAATGAAACTGCAACAGCACGAACAAATAATATTTAAAAGGCTGGTCCTTGAACTTATGGCCATTGCAGTGTCCCTCTGGTCACATGATTTGTGCTCTGAGCTCTTGGCAACTGGCTTGCATTTATGATGGTTGCAGAATGGTACTGTCATATGATCACCATTTGTGACCTTTCCTGTTGGCTTCCCACGGGCAAATTCAAATTTAAGAAAATTTATATTTGAATTTTGAATTTTATTGCATTTATATACCGCCCTTCTTCGCAGGACTCAGGTTTACAGTCAATTAAAAACATAAATACAAAAGTAAAAACAATTAAATTAGGACTCTGGTTATTCCCCTTAAAAACCCTGCTCTAAAAATCCCCATTACCCAATTATCTAAAAGCCCAAGCGAGGAGGTTTATGAGAGGTTTATGAGAGGCCAGCCGCTCTGAAAAGGTGTGTCTTCAGGGCCCGGCAGAAGAGGCGTAGGTCGGTGATGGTTCTTAATTCGGGGGGTAGGTCATTCCAGAGGGTAGGAGCTTCCACAGAGAAGGCTCTTCCCCTGGGGGTCGCCAGCCGACACTGTCTAGCTGACGGCACCCTGAGAAGGCCCACTCTGTGGGAGCGTACCAGTCTCTGGGAGGGATTTGGTGGTAGGAGGCGATCCTGCATATTTGAATCACCTTTTGTGACCTTCTGACAAGGAAGGCAATGGGGAAGTCAGATTCACTTAACAATCTAAATAACAGTTACTAACTTAACAATTGCAGTGCTTCACTTAACAACTGCGGTAAGAAAGGTAATAAAATAGGGCAGAACTCCCTTAACAAATGTCTCACTTAGCAACACAAATTTCTGTTTTTCTCACCTGCAACAGAAGAATCCCACATCAAATTCTCTACTGAGCTATATCTACTTGGAGCCACATCCCTCTGCCGATCACTGAGGTTCTTTGAAATATATTCATCATTCCTCTCTTTACTGTCTTTGGTTTGTTTCCATATTGATGCCTGGCCCTTTGAAGGAGCATCACCTGAAGAGGAAACTGTGAAGTTCTCTTCTCTGTCCAGATTTGTACTGGTCACACCTAAAATTAGAACATGGTGTTAGTGGGAATAGTTTTAGTGGCCATTTGGCCTGTTAAACTAGTCTAAGAGCCATGTCAATGACAAAATACAATGTAAAGGCTATAACAGCCACTATGTAAGACAGACAGGAGACTAGTAAAGTACAGTACATCGATGAACACTAACTCTCAGTCAGAAGATACAATGAAAACTCCCTAATTTCACAACACACGCACAGACTCAACCATAGTTTCATCGTCTTTCCCATACATTTTCCCAGTTCTCTTTTAAAAATATCTAAACGGGTGACCATCACCATAAAATGAAGGCAATTATTTCCAAATTTAACCATGTGATGTTTAAGGAAATACCGTAATATACCTCCCTTAGTCCTGAATATTTCTGCATTAAATTCAATGAATGATCCCACATTTTAGAGTAGACCTATACTATAGATATATTTTATATACTTTTATCTTGCCTTTTCTTCACTCTAAACTGCAAAATTTCAACAACTGTAATTTTTCCTTATAAGGAAGCCTTCAAGGAAAGTAACTAGATGACAGATCTGGCAGCAGAATACATCATAAGTCCCTTGATTCCAAATGACTGAAACTCAAACTTGGAGAATCAGCAATAGTCTAAGAAGCTTCCTAAAGAAAAATAATTTCATAAGCAAACCCACTGAGAAATATCTACTAATTATTAACAAGCCAAAGTACATCATAGACTGGTAGGGCTTACCTAGATTATGGTCTTTGGAAATAGTTCTACAGATGCTAAGAAAACTTGCTTCTCTATCTCAGCAGCAAAACGTTTAAACCCCGATTCCTGGGCCTGCATCTTATGAAGTTCACTGCCTTTGTTTAACAGGCAGAATATACAGAGTTATACAACACTATTCATCAATGGTGTTGGTGTTTTACAGGTTTCTTGAAAATACTTATTAGAGAATATTCTCTATTTAAAAAATGCAGATCCACTCACCTCTCATATTGCTTTCTCCTAGTGTTCTAGGCATGCAATCAGAGACTGAGCAAAAACAGGAGATTAGGTTACATGCAAGGAAAGATCAATAAAACATTTTGTAAAAAAAGGCTTAGATTTAAACTGAGAATTTTTTTTCCAAAATTTTGGTTTCTAGAATTTGTTTCTGTAAATTTCAGTCTCAACACTTATTACTGATTGCTTGTATGAAAAGACCAATTCAGAAATAATGTGGCAAATTAAGAATGAATTAATTAATACCTAGTATATTGTTTCTCAACTTCAGTGCTGACTGGGGAATTCTCATAGTTGAAGTCTGCCATAGTAAAGTTGCTAAGGTTGAGAAACTCTGAATGAATGGAAAATTCTACTTCCTAGAATGGCCCCTCCTTCATAAAAAAGACTTGTATGGCATACGGTTGTCTCTAAGCTGCTATTGACACCCTTAAACTCACTTATATGGTCCTTCATTTCAAGGAATGATACATGGCTACATTACTGTCACCCTTTTTGCTGGGCAATTCAGATATTCTCTAATGAAAAGATTAATATTGTATAAATCTGCTTGGGAAGTTAATTGGAAAGTTAATTGCTAAAGAGATAAGGGACAAGGTCATGACTCCTGTTATCCAATAATGCAGGACTTTTTCAAAGCATCAATAACCAAACAACTTCTGTTCTGGAAATAGTAACACTATTATACATTAAACATATAATATTCTGACAATGTTGAGTGATTTCCTGCAAGATAGCTTTAAACTGTACTTAGATTTCTCCATTTTTACTAAAAAGCTTGGTTATTCCTTTTTTAGTAAAGAGACCTGTGGTGGCACAGTGGTTAAAATGCAGCAATGCAGGCGAATTCGCTGACTGCCGATTGTCAGCAGTTCAACAGTCATTCTCACTGGCTCAAGGTTGACTCAGCCTTCCGTCCTCCCAGGTCGGTAAAATGAGGGCCCAGATGGTTGGGGGTAATATACTGACTCTGTAAACCACTTAGAGAGGGCTGGAAAGCACTGTGAAGTGGTATATAAGTCTAAGTGCTATTGCTGAGAGCTATTGCTATTTTCTTTTTTAATATTTTGACACACTTGGAAATTATAACACTACCCCATTTTGTGAATCTTGGTTCATCACAGGTATTCACCAACATAGAACTAGAAACTACATTCTTCTTCTTTTGAGGAGCCCTTTGTTAATTTTGCTCTCTTTATTTTTGTTTCATATTAGATTTCCTGTTGTTGTCATAATTCCTCTTCCATATTCACTCTCCAAAGCCAAAGCAATAATTTCTCACTTGTACATTTCTTAGTATTCATTCTTCCCTCCTCCCTCAGTAATCTAGCTTTTTGCTTTTGTTATATTTACCCAGCAAAATGTTTGTCAGAAAAAGCTATATTTTTCATTGTTTGTTCCCCCCACAACCCCCCGTACATACAAGGGAACCTCTGTAGTCTGAATTAAATGCTCCCTGTGTTGGAAAGTACACGTTGTACCATACTAAAACATGTTTCTAGGGCAGCTGTATCAGTTTGACAACAGCCTGTCCTTCAGAAAATATTAGCCAAAATTGCCTGGGAAAAGTGTTCCCACAGAGAAGCAAATGTGTCTGAAAATAATTGTACACCATGAACACAAACATTTGCAGATGGATTTAGAAACATGCATCCTAAGCAAACATTGCAACCCTGACCTACAAATATTCTCCTTTATTGCAACATATCATACTTCATACTATACACTGCTCATATATGGAAGAGAAGAGAGAGATAGGCATCTTTTTGAAGCAGCGGGGATATAAACTATTTTTCCTTATTACACATAGCAAAGCATTAAAATGGCCCTTTGTCTTCCCAAAGGTTAAGCTCCAATAATAAGCAAAAATCCTGGGCAATTTGCTGTCTCAGGATTACTATGCCCAATGTACAGTTCCTCCAGACAAGCAAAGGCTCAGGAACAGGTAAACAGAAATAAGGGAGGAAGACCCTTTTGTATACTGTAAGTGGCTCTCTAGTACACATAATAGAACAGGATATATAAGCCAATAAAACCAGTACCTTTCTCATACGTTGCATTGTGCAAAAGCTTGACAAAATCTTCATTAATTAAAACTGGCTCTGGAAGTTTCAGGGCTCGAAAGGGACTTCCTTGCAGAGGAGTAGGCACAGTCTGGGAACCATGCTCCTCTTTTTGAATCCTTCTGAGGAAAAATATATATTAAAAAACAAGACAGCCAAGAGATATCTCTGGGAAGATACAATGGCTGCTTTGGGGCTCACATCAATGGCACTGTAGTATTCTAAATGTTGTACCACCTAATGAGAAGGAAGGACTCACTGGAGAAGAGCCTAATGCTGGGAAAGATTGAAGGCAAAAGAAGGGGACGGCAGAGAATGAGGTGGCTAGGTGGAGTCACTGAAGCAGTCGGCGTGAGCTCAAATGGACGCCAGAGGATGGTAGCGGGCAGGAAGGCCTGGAGGAACATTGTCCATGGGGTCGCAATGGGTCAGACACAACTTCGCAACTAACAACAACAAATGCTACAGTGTATTAATAGTAATGCTCCATATGACATCAGCAAATTAAATCCATTGATTATGGCTAACTTGGTATTGCACTGCTTTCTTCATATCAGCACAGTATCTAATAGGGGACTAGGAGCCACAATGATCTCTCGGCCGCTCTCTTGAATATACTGCCAGCCCTCTCGCCCATAGCTGAATAAATGTGTTAAATTAAAAATATAACTTCACCAATATGATAGCCACCCTATTAAACCACACCCCTTGTTTTCAGCCAGCTAGATGGACCCTCCCTTCTTTTCTCTTCTATAATATATTGGAATCAGACTTTTTAGGAGCTGGGGTTCAGTGGAATAAAAACAAGTAAATATTACATTAAATATTTACTTTTTCTTATATTTCCCCCCTTCCCCCCAAGCTCCTGAAGAGTCTGGTTCTAATACATTAGATAAGAGAAAAGAAGAGCTGTAAACCCAAAGCTATTCTGAAATTATAAAGGGCTTTGAAAAATATTGGTCACTTACTTCACTTTGAGCTTGCGAGATTCCTTCCGTTTCTCTTGTTGCAGCTGCTCAATTTTTTGCTGCATCTCTTCTTGTTTGGCGCTAATTTCCTCAATCATAGATTTGGCATCATTAAGCTCCTCCTACCAAAATAGTAACTTTTGAGGGTGATATGAAAAAGTTTGCAGCTTTGCATTTAAACTCTTTCTTACAGGAAAAGCAACCCAGATTTGTAATCATTTACACCAAGTCAGAAAGAAGTATTTATAAATGTACATCATTTCAGTAGTAGATCTATTTACTACAATAGAAATACCCAGAAGTGGGATTCAGCCGGTTTGGACTGGTTCAGGCGAAATGGTTGTTATGACTTTGCCCAGTTCAGAGAACCAAAAAATTGG
>JANHFK010003787.1:0-10528 GCA_036250565.1 Sibynophis collaris | reverse complement strand
TGCTCGCCACCGCCCCCCTCTGGCCTCAAACTACTGGATGGTTCTTCTTAGCTGGCTGCAGCAGAGATCTTGCAGCCATCCCTTGCCGAGGTTCGGTCACTCGCAGAGATGCTCCATGTGGTCTCTGGGTCAACAGCTACTTCTCTCCACTGCTGTTCTTGCTGGGAGAGAGAGCGTCTCTTATTCCATTTAGCAGCTGTGAGCCACTGCTTTCCTCTAAGTCCCATCTAGAAAGTGCATAGCACAGAGAAGCAGCAGCTATGTGGAATGCTGTTTCTCTGTGCCACAGCGCTTTCTGGATGGGACTTAGAGGAAAGCAGCGGCTCACAGCTGCTAAATTGCACAAGAGATGCTCTCTCCCAGAAAGAGCAGCAACAGAGAGAAGCAGCCGCTGCCCTGGAGAGCAGAGATGGAGCAGAACAGGCCCTGAAAGGCTGTGCGATCAACCCTTGCCGCATAGCAGAAACTGTGCATGCGTGAAAGCCATACGTGCACGCATGCGCGCATGCTCACATTTTCAGTGAAGCGGTTGTTAAATGGGTTGAATCCTACCATTGGAAACACCTATACAACATCCTTCCCCGGTTCCCATTTTGGAATTGTGCCGAAAAGCTGTACTATTGATTCTTAATCATGGTCCGGGTTGCACAATCCGTCTTACTTGTGGTATAAATGATAACATCATCTATCCCAGCATATCCTAACAGGATTTTAAAAATAGGGCTTTCCTCAATATTTAGTTTGCTTTGCTTTGCATTTGTCCCATTTGTGAAAGGAAGGCGAAGTCAGCATGAGATAGAAGATGGCAGAATTTCAAATGGAATTTTGAAGGGTTGGCAGGGCAGAGACCACTTTCTTTTCTCTATGACTAGGTAGGTCAATTTCCTTTCCTTCTTTCACTTTTGTGTGTGTTATATTGAAGAAAAAAATAAAATGCAGTAGATGAAGCATCCATGTACCACCTCCTTCCCCACTATTATTTCTAGATTTTTTTTTTTTATGAAAGAGACAGGAAAAATTTAGTTTCTCTCATCAGCAACAAGTATTATGCAATTATTGGGAACTTGAATTGCCCAGATATTATTAATAGAATAGAATTCTTTATTGGCCAGGTGTGATTGGGCACACAAGGAATTGGACTTGGTGCATATGATCTCAATGTACATAAAGGAAAAGATACGTTGTATATTAAAACATTTTCCTAGTTGCAAATAATTGGGATGATAAAATCTTTTTAAAAAACACAAAAAACAAAGGAAGAGACTGCCTAAGTCAAGGATAACTAAGAAAACTCAGAACTGTGCATTGTAGGAGAAAGAAAGAGAAGGAAAACATAGCAATAAATCTGTCCGCTCCTTTTTCAAATGGCTCGTGTTACGTGCCAAATTGAAGAAGGCTGAGAGGCTAATTTACCTAGGGGTAGCATAGAATACTACTATAATACTACTTTGTGCTATTATTAAACACAAAGGTAGGTTAGACTATTGTTTGCTACACTAATTGTTAATAACCCTGTGAAAAAGAATGAGCCTGTTCAACACACACCAGGCCATCTCCTTGTCAGGAAATAGTCCTTTTGTACTTTAGCTTTTCAACTTTTGCCATGCTGTATCATGTAGCAGGCCATCTGTTTTTGTCCTTCCAAAACTAGTGCCCCAGAATACTTGCATGCCTACCTTGAAATCATTTAGAGAATTTTTCATCTCGGCCACTTTTTCCTCCATTGCACACCGACAGCTTTGAACTTTCTCCTCAAGAGCATACTCTCCATGTTGAATTCTTGAAAGTTCCTGCATTGCTTCAGTGAAGCTACTTTTAAGTTCAGAAGCCAGAGCCTGCAACTGATGAGTCAAAACCCACATGAATTCTCAATGACTTGGAAAAAAAGATGGATTCTATAATTTAAGTCATACAGTCTTCTCTTAATTATGACATATCCTCCCTAATGTACGACTAGTGATTAAGGGCTTGATATAATATTTGGGGTGAGTAAAGGCTATCATAAAAAAGTGTTAAGGTGGCATGGCTTTTATTTTGTTCTTCTTTTAAAAATAATATCTTAAACTTATTTTGGGTCTTCCATTAGGATTTTTGTTTCCTACCACAAAATAACAACATTTAATGTTCAGTTTGATTAATAACAGGAGTAGCTTTGGGGGTTATAGAAAAGTGGGTGGAGAACTATCATCCAGGAGTTGTTGACTGATACCCTTGATCAAGTCTATAATTATTTCCACCATTCTTCTTCCGCAAGTATTGGTTTACAATTTTATTAACTCCAGCAAGCACACCAGCAGGCCACTTGTGGTTTATGGATGTTGCAACCAAAACAAATTTTCAGGCAGAGTGGAAGGCTGTTCTGTGATTTTCCAGAATCTCTACAGAGAAAGATCTTATCCATTATCTGCTATCCAACCTTTCTATTTGACATATCAGGAAGTGAATCCAATATCTACAGCATGTCCTCTCCCACAGAATTAGATATTTTTTACAAATGGTACTAATCTTACTGAAGTCCAAGTAATCTCTATATTTAATACCATATCTGTTTTTCTAGTCAATTCCCTGCTAAGATATCTTGGCTTTTCCTTTCCGCCTGTTGGGGTAGGAGGTCTTCCCTAGCCAATCTTGTCTCTATCTATAATCCCTCCAGCAGAATGTGTTTCAGTGTTTAACTTTGGTACACTGACCAGTCATTTAAGTATATTAGAAAGAGTTTTCACTCTGGAGAGGGAGGTTTGCAAAGTCCAATCAAAATAGTGAAATTTCCAGATCTGCTTCTAAACACACTCCTTGCACTCTCGTTGCACCACCTGCAATTCAATGATAGTGCCTCAGTTGTAACCAAAAACATTAAGCTCCTAGCAAATCACAGGAGAAAGTTATTTTCCCATTGCCATGCTTCTATTTCAGTAGAAATGCATATATATGCCTTCCATTCTTTATTCTCCAGGTGTAAAAGCTGATTTTCTACCATGTCTCAAAAATTTCCAACCCACAGATTATAAACAAATGTGGCAGGACTATTAGATTCTGTAACAGTTTTGTTCCTTATGCCATTGGTCTTGTAAATTAGCAGGATTGGTTTTTTTTCACCATGTATATGTATACATTCGAACTAGACTGTGATGTTTCTCTGTGTCATATATGTGTGTGTATGTGGGTATATGCCTAATGGTTATCTTTTGAGAGCTGAATGCAATGAAATTTCATTTTAATGAATGCTGACTAGTGTACATTTAAAGTGACAATAAGGTGTTATTCTATTCTATTCTAAATGAAAGCCATGTGGAAGAAAAGAGTCATGTTATAGGGGAGATCGATGGCATAACAATAAATAGTAATAAATAATAATACAAGAGGCTGGATTTATTGCCCTCTAGGATTGCTTGTAAACACACTAGGATATAGCATGCACTGTCACCATCTTTCAAACTACAAAGTATTCCACAGCTTTTAGGAAGCAGCAATACTATGAACAGATATAGGAAGCAGAATGCTGTGCAAAATAACCTGTTTGCCTGATCAGTATCTACATTCATCAGGTGTTTCTAGTAAAAAAACATCCTAGAGTGATCCTTGAAAAATCATCTTGTGTTTTTATATATTAATATATATCCCATTTTTTCTTCATTGCTATAAGAACTAGAAAATATTCTGAAAAAAACATTTCTTCTTTTAAATCTGATATTATTTTAAATCATTATTTGTTAAATTTCTATTCCACCTTTCCTTCAGGAACTTAAGGCAATATACATAGCAATCCTTTTTCCAATATTTTTCCCATAGCAACCCAAAGTAGGTTAGGCTAAAAGTGCATGACTGGCAAAAAGCCATCAAGTGAACTTCTGTGCCCAAGAGCAGACTTGAACTGAGATCTTCCCGTTGCTAGTCCAACATCTTAACTACTACACTACACTGGCCAGTTTCATACCAAACCTGGCAGCATAGCAGCTCATCAACCATGCATAGTGGATTGCTAATCATGTGACAAAAATGGTGTGAAAGTCTAAGCAGGAAGTAGATTATCATGTCCCTTTTTTATCTTTCATTCAATCATTCCCAATCATTGCAGACTGCCTGAATACTGTAGTATTCTTGGCAGGTTTTTCAGAAATAGTTTGCTATTGCCTCCTTCCTAGGGCTGAGAGAAAGTGACTGGCTCAAGGTCACCCAGCTGCTTTCATGCCCAAGGGAACTACAATTTATGGTCTCCCAATTTCTAGCCTGATGCTTTAGCTACCATGCCAAACTGGCTTTCATCATGTCCTTGGGGAGTTAAAACTTGTTCAGCTGTGTTCAATTTACAGGCAATAAACTGTACAGGCCAGGTCTACACTTTGCAACAAGTAATGCATAGTCCAAGCTAGTAGATTCAAGACAAGATGATGGTTTTGAATTACAGACAGGATAACACAACTATCTATTGCAATATAACTTTTATTCACACTTTTATTAGCCTACTGGTGGCTATACTGGGAATAAAGACTAAATAGGCATTTGTGAATTTTCATAAGAGCCACCTGATGTTTTCCTTCTACCTGAGTGAAATGTGCACATATTTGACAGACATATACATATAGAATTACATGTTTTAATATATCAAAACATAGATCAGCAGTTAGATTTTGAGCAACCAAGAATTAATATGGCTACAATCAATGCAAAAATTGATTTTACATATTTGATTATCAATTTGTCAGATTTATACCACAAAGCCTCTTCCTTATAAAATTTATCAGACTATAAACACAGTGAAATAAATTAAAAGGATGAGACATGAAAAGGTGGGATATCTACACGAGGGTGAAAAAAAATCAATGTGACTGTTGCAATCATAAGAACTCTTTTTAGGTATGTTGCATGCATCACACACACACATACACATACAAACATAAATTAAAAAGTGGGGGAGCTTCAATCTTGACTCTTTTGACCACGCCACAATGCTCTTAAATGGAAGGGTTAACATCAGTTTTATCTATTCAGTTAAAATTCACACTAGAAACTGCTTCTATTCTAGAAGAAGCAGCCTTTCTTGGGATCGCATTGAAGTGCTGCATTCTCTCTAGAATATTATTGTTTTTCTACTAGTTATTGAAATGTCAGCATCACATGAATTTGATGACTCCAAGTTCTAGCAAAGTTCCTCACCTTAAATAAATCACTCTTCAGAAATTAGTAAACATCCATCCTATAGTACAATCCTCTCTCTAGAATCCAGAACTCTCTGTGTTAATGTAGAAAACAATGTGTGTAAACTGCCACACACCCCAGGTGTCTTCAGTCATCCAATCAGGAAGCTAAAAGAATTGACCAAGCATGAGCAGAATGAAATAATTGAAATCTACTGTGCCCCTGTATCAAAAAGCAATCCTCTAGTCTACCTCATACACTGAAGCTTGCTATTCGTCGCAAGCCACTAATACTTCAATACTACTACAGTACAGTTACCAGGTTTCCCACATTCCCTTCTTTTGGGAGGCAAGTTGATTTGGTTTTAAAGTGATTTGACTTTGGCCCTTAGATAGCACCTTAAAAGACAAGTAGGTGAATAAGCCAAAGGTGTTGGTGGTTGATTTTACTGTTGTTGTTTTTTAATTGGAAACCTGAAATTTTGAAAAAAATGACAATTTTAATTATTTCTTATTTTAAATCAATTGCTTTTTCTACAATGGGATTCCAAATCCTCAAAACAAAAACAAAAACAAAAACCCACCCTTTTCTCCCTGCCACATAAACTCAGCTAAAAATACACCCTCCTAAACACAAATTCTCCCTTATTTCTTACATCTTTCTTGGAAAGCATTTGGAACCATTCCCAGTGCAAGGAATAATCAACATATACTGTACTTCACTAATTTTTGTTGAACTCCCTTCAGGACAGCATAGTTAATGGGGAAGTCCAATGATAAGTACATAAGCACAGCTTATATGCAATGTGTATTACATGTCATCCATCATTTTCCTACACCAAACCTATTGTGATTTATCCAAAAAACAAGAATTAAAGTAAATACTCTCTCCCTGTGCATTCTACTTGTTTCTTCATTCATCCCTCTGTTTCTTTTTAATTGCAAGCCCCTGAAAAATGTGCCAGAGAAACCTACTATCTTAAACCACCCGGCACAAAGTACTGCAACAACAAACTTGTAATGTGAAGCTTGGTGCTCAAGATTATTTTGAGACCACATGCATTTATGTCCATCACCTGCGTTTACAGAAGTATTGGGTTCTATTTGTCAAATGTATTCAAGAAGAGGGTGGCTAGACATTTTCTCTTGAATGCTGAAGTTTAGGTATCTTCACAAGCATTTAGGGTTGAAATAGTATTGTAGTTCTCCTCCACAGGCGGGGGGGGGGGGAGATGGGACGGACACCTCCTGCAGCATCCTGCCGGCCAAAAATGGGCCATTGTGGGAGTTCATTTTCAGCCAACAGAGTGCTGCAGGAGGCCATGGATGCTGGAAAAAATCTGTGGGGGGATTATGCCCCCCCATAGCCTGTTTTGGCCGGCAGAGGCACCACGGGCTGGTCCTTTGGTATTTCTAGGCCAGCCCCATGGGCCAGATCTAAGCACCCCACAGGCCAGATCCAGCCCATGGGCCTTGAGGTTGACACCCCTGATTTAGGCTCTCCTGATTCTACTAATCCCTTTTACTGCTTCCACTTCAGAAATCTCATCATGTGAATAGCCTTAATCCAATTGAAAATAGTGGGTTTTAAACATTAAGTTTTCTTGAGATTTCTGTACTATGTGGACTGCCTTGTTCTGGTAGATATCCAGTGAGGTACCTTTGCATATATACATTTGCATATATGCACCAGAATCCCTTCCTACACAGGGTATTATAGGAAAAGGGCAGGGAGATATATAATTTACACATGTCCTAAAAGGTTAAATTATAGTCTAGATAAGCACCATAAAACAGTGGGAGAAAAGACAATGTTTTAAATATAAGAATTATTTCTTATTAGTATAATTAACATATCAAATAATTATGATTAGTTTGTTTTGTATTGATTTTTAAATTTTAGTTTGAATTATACTTTGAGATTTCAAAAGCCTCGCTAATTCTTTATATATCTGGGATTTTTTAGAGCATTTTGCTCATTTTTTTACCTGGGCAATCTGTGTTGCAGAGTTAAACACTGGCACACTTTCAGTTTCTCCTGTGGGAATAAAGAACTTCAGTCAATTAACCTGACTTATTAGACTTACTATATATATATATATATAGTAAGAGTAGAGCAGAGTAATTTGCAATTTGTTCAAGATACAAAGTTCTCCCTTTTGTAGAACACACAGTCCTATTTTGAACCTCTGATACCTTTCTGTACAATCTATCACAATTACAGAATTTTTCTGCAATAAATGTGCGTGCATATGTATATAGATGCTATGACATCCACAAAGGCGGCCAAAAAATAAACAAGATGGCAACCACACAATCAATACCCTACACCTTTTCTATGGTGTGTTGCACCAAAAAAGTAGCAAGGTTTCAGTTGTCAGCTCACCCCCTCCATTTTGACCTTTTTAATCACCCTGTGGATATCCCTACAGCTGTGCAGAAGTGGCCAGTACTGTGATGTAAGCCTTATGCTGTGAACATGCAATGGAATACATAATTGATTCCACTGCTCATTTACTCCAGTTAATTTTTTGTAAATACATGGGGGAAAAATGGCAGTTGAGGTGCACGACCTGCCCGCCCTCATGTTAAGCCCAACTGTTTTTTTAAAGTTTCACTTGTGGGCCTCCAGTTCTTTCCCCTCATTTAATCCAATTTACTTTTCTTATCTCAGTTATAGTGAAGGGTTAGCACCAAGTAGTGCCTCTGTGGCAAAAAAACACAACTCCATGTTTTTGCTACCAAAGATTAGATATTCAATTAATGAACCCAGTTTTCTGCAGATATCTATAAGTAATGATATTCCATAGGAGAAGTTTCCATATTAGGATGATCTAGAAATTGCCCCAGAAAAGTTATGATTTACTAGAGTTCCAAAGTTTAAATTTAGTCCTAATTCCTTTCTGGGATTATTTATTCCCAGATGCCTAAACTTGCACCTAAAATTCCTTTCCCATGTTTTTCACCTTCCAAAACCTTCCTGCCAAGATATGGACTGGCAAGCCTACTGGTTTAATATATTTAAAAATACCATTTTTCTATCCATGTAGATGACAAAAACTTTTGCACAAATGTTATTAGACATTTACAAGAAACATTGTATATAAAATAAATCTAAATATTGTGCTGCATAACAAACCTTATAAAACTGGAAATGACTATTTCCTCCCAATCAGACTCCCCTCCAAATGATGAGAATGATAGTTGTGTTAATCGGAAGTATACTGGATTAGAGGGGGGGGGGGAAACCCTCTTAATTGTTCAACAAAGAACTCAAAAGCATTTCTCTTAAAATTAGAATTAGTCTCTCATTAGTGAAAATCAAATCAAATTTCTCAAACTGTAAGGATTGACATTTTTTCAGCATTTAGGTGGCTAAAACACTGAGCTTGTCGATCAGAAAGGTCGGCAGTTCAGCGGTTTGAATCCCTAGTACAGGTCTCCTGCGTGAGCAGGGGGTTGGACTCGGTGACCTTTAAGATTCCTTCCAACTCTGTTACTGTTACCTCTCTTCTCAAAGATTGAGGTGTATGTTTCAGCCTAATTTGGCTGTTCTAAAATAGTTTCTTGCTGTTCCATCACCTTCTTATGAGAATCTTCCTAAATCTAACAGTATACTTTAGACACTCTTAGTTTATCATTAGAACAAGTACATTTGCTGTCTGGGAATAGGTTAACATATTATTTGTAGCTTAGCATTGTGTGAACTTAACCAATGTAGTTTGTAAGCTATAGGTGCTTTTTTCCAAGAGGCACGTTCCGGTTCTTCTTTGAAGACGTTTAGCTTCTTGGAGGGGTAATTTTATTAATGTGCTAATCTCCCAATATAGTCATTTTTCACAAAATGCCCAATATGGTTACATATATGGTTGCAACATCCTATATATGTGCAGCATCCCAGAAAGCCTCTGACTTAAAAAAAAATCAATACATCAAGATATACAGAGATGGTTATCATTTTAATCTAAATCCTGTGTCTTACTTCCCATTGGGACCTCAGTTAATTGAAAATATCCTAAAATTAATTTCCCCTTCAGCCAATACTTGCAAATGGGATTTGCGGGCACAGTTTTTATATAATATCCACCTACCCACTAATGTAAAATATCTTTCAAAATATCCTAATTAAATTAACACACAAAACCTAAAACATGCATCGGTACAATACAAACCATAGCCCTAGGACTAAAATAAAAACCTGGCAACCATTAATCTCCAAATAACAGGAGAAAGATCCGCACATTTCCATCTTCAAAGCCTGTAGAAAAAGCCAGGTTTTGATGGCATTTTTGAAATCTTAGGACTCCAGCCAAATTAATAAACACGAGGCACTTAATCTGCTTCAGCTCTTCTGATTGTTTGCAGAATTACCACAATGATCAGAAACTACCTGGATGAAGTGTTTTTTAAGTATCAACTGTGACAGCTTTCTCTCACTTAAAATGAAGACTATAAGCAGATTCAAAATTACTTGGGATAGGTTAGCAGTAAAAATATGTAATATATACTACCCTTTTTCACAGATATCACACTTTAGTCTTATTCATCATGAAATGCTTTTGCTTTAATTCTGAATTTTACATTTGTAGAATGACATAATTGGCTATCTTTGATTCTATATTTACCAAGCCCTCCAACACGCATGTCTTTATCTTTTTGTATGTTTCTTTACCATAACAGCCCATAGTTTTTACTATTCTGTATGTTTCTTGTTGACCCTTTTAAAGGTACTATTTGCAACAGTTTGGTTGTTTTCTGATGTGCCATTGGAGATGTTAACATTTTATATACCAATCAATATGTTTTTAATTTTTTGGAGAAGGATGTTCTTTTCAATTATAACATGCATAATCTTCACAAGTCAATGACTTGTTTTTGTAATCATTTTCAGTAGACAAAGAAGTTTGGTGCTGGTATAAATGAAGTATTAACACATATAAAACATGAATCCTATCTGCAAAACTGGTTCCTTCTCTTCCTAGGATCAGTGCTTCTGATTAATGTGATAACTTGTTTCTCCTGTTAATTAACTTCCTCATCCCATTCCTACTAAAGGGGATGGGGAACAGGGGGAAAAGCCTGTCCAATAAGGATACACAAAAGTCCTATCTCTAGAAGTACAGGTCCTCGTTTAACTCTTAGAACTGCATCAGAAATTGGATTGCCAATGCATGGTTCATTCTTATTTATCTATTCAATCTCCCAAAGTTTGGACAACAATATACATTTCTATCACTATCTTCAATTATAATTTGCAATTTAGACTTATTGTTTCTCCTCTCAATAACAAGGGCTACAACATAGCTCTAATAACATTTATCTGCCACAGAGAAGGAGTCAAGCTATTCTCCAAAGCACCTGGCTACAATATTTGAAAGTAGATGGAAAGAATC
>JANHFK010003786.1:125583-135718 GCA_036250565.1 Sibynophis collaris | reverse complement strand
TCCTGTCTAGGCAGGGGGTTGGACTAGAAGACCTCCAAGGTCCCTTCCAACTCTGTTATTATTATTATACAGGTTCGGCAACCTTGGCCAAATTTCCACCAATGGTACGCGCAAACCACTGCGAACCGGCTGAATACCACCTCTAGTTCTGGCCCATTGTACACTTTACTGTTCCAGCGACTAAATTTAATATCCTAATAGATTCTCTATTAGTATCCCAGAGATGCAAATCCCTTAGGTGTTCAGTGTCAGTCAAGTTTCTCTAGGTGCAATTAGCCAGATCATGGTACATAGAAGAAATTTTAAATTATCTGAAGAGCACCATCAAAGGAACACTTGTCAATATACGACTGTCTTCCCTCCCTCCTTTGCTCCTTCCCTCCTTCCCAGTTTTAACCTTGGTACAAATTAAATAAAAAATGCTTCTAAAGTCCCAAGATATAAAAATTGTCAGCTGTAAAAATGTATTCTGTCAAGCAACCAAGGCTTTGTAGTATTAATTACTTTACTCAGGAAGTTAAACAAATGAATGATATCAGAATTCAAAGGAGAGATGGCTGCCCGTGAGTTTTATGGTGGGAAAAAAAATATGAAAAGGTTAGTCCTTCCAAGAGCATCCAAACTGGAATGACTAATGAGATGCAAACGAGTTTTAATCTGCTCCAATAATTTAAAAGTGCTATATCAAACATGGCAATTAAATCTTGGGATCTGCAAAAAGAGAACGGCATTTTTCTTCTTATTCTGAATGGGCACATTTTCCCTCATATGAGTAGTCCTCAACTTATGACTTTACAACTGAGCCCAAAATTTCTGTTGCTAAGTGAGAAATTTGTTAAGTGAGTTTTGCCCCATTTTTCAATTGTTGCTGCCATATTTGTTAAACGAATCACTGCAGTTCACTGCAGTAACATGGTTGTTAGCAATAGCAATAGCACTTAGACTTATATACCGCTTCATAGTGCTTTTACAGCCCTCTCTAAGCGGTTTATAGAGTCAGCCTATTTGCCCCCAACAATCTGGGTCCTCATTTTGCCCACCTTGGAAGGATGGAAGGCTGTCAACCTTGAGCCGGTGAGATTCGATTTGCTGAACTGCAGATCTGAAGTAGCCTGCAGAACTGCATTCTAACCACTGTGTCACCTCGGCTCTATTAGTATTCAGACTGAATCTTAGTGAGGTTTTACACAACCTGATGGGTTGTATCTAAGACTTCTCAAGAACCTGAGAGGGACTGATTTGTTCTGGGTTTAACCCATAGTATTTCGATACACAGAGGTTTCTTCCTCCCCCACCCCCTAACTTGCTTTTCTTAAAATTCAGGGTTCCCCTCACCTGAGCAAAAGTGCAGAGCACAGAAATCAACAAAGCAGCACCCGCGAAGGACATTTTTCTCAGCTTGAGGTTTCCTTCCCAAGATGCGAAAGTAGGTATGAACAGGTGGGTTAAGGATGGATCTTTATGGGTGTATCTGCACAAGGCAGACTGCCCAAACTGAAAGGAGCAATTGATGATGCTTTCAAATTACCTTATCAGTTGAAAAAGGTCAGAAGGATTAATTCATCATAAGAAAAAATCTAGGGCCAAGTTAAACTTGGATGTTTTGCTTATTCCGAGGAAACTTTTTCTGCAGATAAGCTCACCGTTTTTCCTCTCCCACCCTCTGTATCATTCTTCTGAGAGTCAACCTGACCATCAACAGAGGGGAGGGATATATCTAGATTGAACATTCAAGAAGTAGATGCAGACAGAGATAAAGATCCAAGAGAGGAATATGGGAGGCAAGTTAAAAAAGAAAAGCATGGCAATTTAATTTAATTTAATTTAATTTAATTTATTTAAATTTCTAGACCGCCCCTTTCCCTTGCGGGACTCGGGGCGGTTTACAGCAAGTTTAAAAGACATGTATTACAGAAATTAAAAACATATTAAAAACAAATTAAATAAACTGTATGTCCCTTAAAAACCCCATTTAAAAACCCCTAGTTATTATTAATTAAAACCCCCAAGCGAAGTGGTTCCAAGAGTTGCCAATCATCAGGGACATATTATTTTTCCAGGTGAGATCTTGACTAATAAGCACTCCCAAAAATTTAAAAGAGGAAACCCTCTCCCCTCGATATACAGTGGTGCAGGTTCCACTGTGCTTCCGGAAATCCAGCACCATCTCCTTTGTCTTACTAGTATTTAGATGTAAATTGGCACACAAGTTGAATTTGTGCAAATGCCCACCACCACGGCTGTCATCTGCTCATCTAGCATGAACTGTGAATCCAAAAGGACCTCCAAATTGTGTATCAGATCCATCCAGGAGACGGTTACCCTTTCCAGAGTCAAAGATGCCAACTATCCTGACCCTGGAAGGCCAAAGATCTACAATGACTCTGCCTTTGAGCCACAGCTAGTTTCTTCCCACTACCGCACCGCCCCCACATCTAGGCCCTTATGAATTTACATTCTATGCAATTAAAAATAGACCTGCACCTACAAGCTGGATAATATGTATTGTTGTACCAGGCAAATTAATTTTTTTTTTAATATGCAGCAGAATGCAACAAGATTCCTTTTATTTTTCCTGATAATTGATTTTGTGATCTTGGATGCTAATATACATTGAAATGGTAGATTTTTAACCATTGGGATTAACCATCTTAATGCCTGCATTGCGTCTCTGTGTTCATGAAGTTCTTAGAACAACTCCTTATGCTGTACAGATTTCTGTATTTAGTACATTTAGGTATATTTTTCAAGTGAAATAACATGGTATGAAAATACATACCATATAAATTAATATTAAAAATATCAATTATCACATATTGATAAAAATATACAACACACGCCACCCATACAAATCAAGGAAGTTAAAAGAACATGTTCTGCTTTATTCGATGGTGCCCAATTTAATTCCATTTTATTCTCCACATTTTTTTCAACTTGAATATTGTATCTGGAATGAGGTGCCATCATTAATATTTACTTATTAGATGTATATATCCTGGTTTTACTTGTACATCTATTAAAATCATCCATATCTGTGGCCCTACTTACTTCTATACTCCCTTTCTTAGACGATCTCTCCAGTAGTAGATTATAGATTTGATTTTATTTTTAGTTATACTGAGTAAATTGTCATGCAGCTCAGTGCTATAAGAACAATTAGTATATTTGAATGCGTGACAACTCTTGGAAAAGTGATAGAATAATTGCAAAAAGTAAGAGCAATGTCTAAATTTGGTTGAACTGCCTCAAAGTTATATTCATGAATGACCTCTGGGCTTTTGTTTTATGTTTTGTTTCTTTTGTTTCTTTTTCTTTTTTTAGTTTTTTTCCTATAGAATGGCAACAGGTATTAGGATCTCACCAGATTTGCATGCATTAGAACATACATGTAGACTAACCATTCTGTCTGGCAGCCTTTACATTTGTGAGTGAATATTTTTGTCATTGAATTTTAATAAGTGTAAATTAAGCTCTCAGCTGAGAACTGCCACTTCTAGTCTCACATCAGAATCTGCATAAATCATAGCATCACCCAACAAGTGCAACAACGTCCACCAGCTGTTGTTGCTCAGTATCTACCATATCCATGCACTTCCTTTTGCAAATTATATTAATTATGTGTAAATAAAAAAAAGATGTCAATTAGCCAGGAAGCACTGAAGCATGACACATTTAGGATGTTACTTGCAGGCGCTGAACAAGCTGTCCACCTTGAAAATGTAAGACAACTTGTCTCTTCCTTAAAGGAACCCTTTGGTTTAAATTAAAATTTTACGAATTCTAATACAAAAACAGTTGGGTGAAATTCTTTAGACTAAGTAGAATATCCTTGCATTGTCAATACAATTGTCTTGCCTGTTGGATTACAGCATTTTTTTTTTAAACTGTAAAATTATAAACTGATTGTAATTTAGGCCATGAAGAGAATAATACCAGTTTTGCTCCAATCTCCCATGCTGGGTCTTATTATTATTTGGGATGATCAATTATTATAGCCTCATGCCTGAAAACTCAGAAGCAATGGTATTTATTGGACAAATCAAAGTTTATCTGCAAGTTTGCGTTGCTGGAATTTTTCCACAGGAACTTCATTTAATAATCTAAACATCGTTGTACAAACTGGACCTATCCACAGTGGGATTGTAGATAATAATATCTATGCTTAAATAACAGCCTCTTAGAATAGAATTAATAAAATATATTTAATTATTGTACTAATAAACTCAATTTGTTCATTTTAAAATCTGTTCATTTTATTACATCACCACGTTTCTGCTTGCTAAATGGAAGCCGCATTTAAATAAGTTTGTGCGTATGTGTATCATTAAATTTGCTACCCAACTCCCAACAACTCTGAGAGACTTACATCAAATAAATTATAATAAAACCAATACAGCAAGTATGAGAAATTGGGTGGAATGAAATGTGGGATCTCAAATTCCTTGAGTTGTGAAGACTCAGCAACAACAGGATCCTCTAGATCTCAGTGGAAACCTTGTTCCACAGGGCAGATGCTTCTATAGAGAAGGGGTACTTTGAGGGACCCCTTCAACAGATGATGCTCTTTAACTGAAAGAACTAGAACCTTTTTTGGATTTAGGGCTTTTCCTACTACAGATGCATATGAGATGGACACTTTTTAAAAGTCCTGGATTTGTCTAAATAAATGAGAGAATTGTTATTGTAGATATTTAGGCTTTTAATATATAATTTATTGACAGAATTTTACAAGAGGCCTAGATGGTATTAATCCCCCTGCCTTTTCCTGGGTTTTTTTCCCCCCTGCCTTTTTAATTTCCAAAAGCAGGCAAAAAGGATGGAATAGTATAATGACATCTGTAAGTAGCATTGCAAACCATTGTTTGGATGTACCTGCAGGAATAAGAGTTAATCATTGGAATTACACATCAATTATCCAAAGCAATTATTTTCACATTATAGCTAAAGATGAGAAAATAGTATTCAAGGCAAAGCAATATTCCAATACATTTGATCAAAAATAATAAGTGAATAATACAGCAAGCAGCATGATTTATTTACTGTTCCACCATGAAGAGAGTGCCAAGAGAGACCACTGAGAGAACACTTGTGGTAGATTCATTTTTCACATTTTCCAGGCAAAGGAACACAGTAGAGAGTATTCCTCTTTTGCTTGTATAGACTGATGAGCCAACAAAGCAAAACTCCTCTGTATATTTTTGCCTTTCTAAAGAACACACAGTATGGACTTTGAATAAGCGGGAGAGGGAACAGTATTGATGCTTTTGAACTTTGGTGTTGGAGAAGACTCCTGAGAATACCATGGACAGTTAAGAAAACAAACTAATGGATCATCAAATAAATCCACCCAGAGCTTCACTTGAAACACAAATGACCAGGCACAAACTATCCTACTTTGGACCCATTAGACAAAGACCTATCTCTCTGAAAAAAGCTCTCATGCTGGGAAAGGTGGAAGGAAAATGAAGTGGACTATCAGCAGCAAGATGGACGGACTCAGTTACAGTGGCAATGAGTGCCCTGTCGGTAGATGTGAAAGACCCAGTAAAGGTAGATCATCCTGGAGAAAATCAGTAGTGGGTTCCTACAGGTTTGCTCCAGCATCTTGCGAACCGGTAGTAGTGGTGGTGGGAGGCTCTGCCCATCCGCCCAGATGTCATCACGGATACTCTCCGCATGCGCAGAAGCATAGTATGCGAGCAAAGCGAGCATGCTCCCATTGCAAACCGCTACCGGTTTGAAAGTAAGTGGAACCCACCCCAGGAGAAAATCTATGTGATTGAAAAGAATCAATACCAGCTTGATGGCATATACAAGTAGTCTTCAACTTATGACCACAATTGAGCCCAAAATTTCTGTTGCAGAGTGAGTCATTTGTTAAGTGAGTTTTATGACCATTTTATGATCTTTCTTGCCACATTTGTTAAGTGAATCACTGCAATGGTTAAGTTAGTAACACATTTTGATGAAGTGAATCTGGCTTCCCATTGACTTTCTTTGTCAGAAGGGTACAAAAGATGATTACATGACCCCGGGACACTGAAATCACCATAAATATGAGCTTAGCTGCCAAGCCTCTGAATTTTGATCATGTGACCATGGAGATGCTGCAATGGTCATAAGTGTGAAAAAGGATCATAAGTCATTTCGAACGGTCACTAAATGAATGGTTGTAAGTTGATGACTCTCTGTAATTAATCAAGGAATAAAAATACATAATATCCAGCTTACTGATCCAGTCCTGATCCAGGACAAAGATATAAATCATATCATTTCCTTCCACAGATGCTCTGAAAATGTACAAGGATGGTTTTGGGGGAGACCTAGGTTCAAGTCTATTTTGAGTCACCGAAGCTCTCTGGGTGACTTTGAGTTAGCCCAACCCTTCTCTAGCCCAACCAATTCTTCTCCATCTAGTTGTTGTTCTGGATAAAACTAAGAAGCAGCCCTACATATGCCATCTTGACTTCTTAACAAAAGTCAGGATATAAGTGCAATAAAATGTGAAAAATGAAAAATAAATAAAATCTTTCTATCAGATCTGGACTACAAAAATCCAGATAGCCACTTAGTAGCAAAGAAGGGAGGACAGGTAAAAGAGATTTTATATCTTCTCATGTTAACTGGGAGTTGCAGTCCAGATCTTTAAGTTCCACCTCAGAATGGAACCATTTCAGAATAACTTGCAACAAGATTCACAATCTTTGTATGGATTGTCAAAATATTTATCAGAAATCTTTTTTTTACATCATTGGAAGCAGTCTTTAGCCTACCAAAAGGTTTCTACCAGAGACCAATATTTTTGTTTTTCTTTGATAAATTGGACAAAACCCAACAATATTCAAGGTCCTTCTAATGACATCATCTACCTCAACTTTATTTGATAAAATGTGTCATCTCCTATGTCTTGATCTTTTTGGAGTAGACATTGTACCCTTTAAAGCAATGTAGCTCCATTAGCATGAAAACTTTCACCTACTTTTTTTTTTCTTGAAGCTGTAAGTACAAACTCATAATTTTCCTTTTCCCCCTCTCCCTTCTTCTCTTCCCCCAGTTGATAACACTGCAGAGGAAAATTTAGATTTAGTGATTTTTCACATGTGATTCTGCCGAGAAGCAGTTAAGTAATATCAAATAATAAAATGAAGGCTATCTGTGTTTAGTCTGCAGTATTTTACACGTATAAATATTACAGTTACAGGCCAAACCAGACGTTATGCAGGACATCAGCATTCAGGATCTTCTGTGGATTTCTTTTCAAAAAATATTAATAGCAGTCAATCCCAATTAACATGAAAGGAACTTTCTCTCATGCTGTTAAATTTCTCTTAAAATTGTTCTTGCCCTGGAGTGCCTATTTACTTTATGGAGCAAAAGCTTACTGGCATTACACCAGGAACTATAAGTAGCCCTTGGACTAAATTCATGAGCTCTTCATCACAATTTCAAAATAAAGGTGTGTGTCTTTTAATGTGTCAATGACAGCCTGCAGTGCAAGAGAGAAACACAGACTATCAGAAAGCGATGGGTCGATGGAAGTGCCCATCAATTGCTTCAATCCTACTTCTACCAGATTATAAAAAAGAGATACTTGACATTACAAAAAAGAAAAAGAAAAAAAAACCATGGCCAATATTCTTTATAAGTGTGACAAACTGGATCAGTAGTAGAAAAAAGTAGAAAATTTAAAAGATAATCCTCCTTAGTTCCCAATCCGTGGCTGCTATTATCATGCCACATTTAATTTACAAAGATCCAGATGACCATTAGATGGTAGCAAAGATATAAAAACAAACAAGAAACCACTTCTATCCTTCACAATCCCTTGGAAAAGAAGGTTTTTCTCAAAATGTGTTGGAATGTGCAGTAAATTATATGTATATGAAGAAATGGAGGACACTCTTACTCTACTATGTGGAAGTCCTCTGGATCTTTGCAGCCCAAATAAAGTAAGCCTACTTATTATTAAACACTTTGGAAGATTATAATGGATCCCAGTAAATAAGCAGCATGTATGAACTCATCCTTAGTCAAGTAAATACCTTTAAATTTAATTGCTTTGTAGGGCTGCTGCATATCTGATAAGAGTTCCTGAATGATTCTGAACACATTTAGCCAAACTGTGCTATATTTAGTTAAAATGACTTAGTTGCTGCTAAAAATTAATCATTCTAGATTTACAATGATTTATAATTCCTCTCTTTTGAATTATATATCTCTGCAAAGAAAGATCAGAATCATGCAGGCCATGACACGCAGAAAATGAAAGTTGGACTTGAAGAAAGAATATAGGAAAGAGTATAGGAAATGTATACTTGAGATCTCCTGTTGAAAAAGACACCTGAGAAAGCTTGGATAGCCAAGAAAACAAATGCATGGATCATAAAAGAAGTCAATCCAGATTTCTCATTTGAGGCACAATTACTAATGATCATATTTTCAACACATTAAAGACCTTCCTTGAGAAATCCATAATGCTGGAAAAAATGGAAAGAAAGAGGAAAAGAGGAAGATCAACAGCCAGGTGGATAGACTCAGTTACAGCAATGAACTAATAACTTTGGAAAACCTAAAGGACCAGGTTTAGGACAGATCATCCTGCAGAAAATCTAGCTATATCGTTGCTAAATGTTGACACCATACTGTCCACATGACCATGGAAATGTCTTTGGACAGCACTGGCTCAATGGTCCTTGAAACTGAGATGAGCATTGCCCCTATAGTTGGCAACAACTAGCAGAGTAAAATCTGCAGGGACTCCTTATATACAATAGCTAAGGTAGCATACAATCAAACACAATACAAATACAATAAAATGCATACAATTTTAAAAATACACACTAAAAACACTACATATGCTAGGCAATACAAGGCACATATTTACAAACTAAAATGGTATATATTAAAAGCCAATTAAGGCCAGTTTAAAAGCCTGGGAAAATAGAAAGGACTTCATTTGTTACCAAAATGAACTTCTCAGGGGAGAGTGTTCCATAAATGTGCTGCACCATAGAAAAAATTCTCCGCCTTGAAAGACGCATCTTGTGTCCCTTGGTGAGGAAATCTGGAGGAGGATGCTATTTGATGATCTTAAGAGCCTGGTAGGTACATAGGAGAGAAGGTACCCCTTCAGGTTCCCTGGTCCTAATTGTGAGCTTTAGAAAGTCAAAATCAGGATTTTGAATTGGGTCTGATATTGGATATCAGACTGATATTCAGTGCAGATGGCAAAAAACTAGCAATGGAGGTTCAGACAGTCTCAGTGAGAGTCTAACTCCTTGGGTCAGAAGAAGACACTGAAGTTTCGAAACCATTTGCAAAGGCAACCTTACCAATTATGCATTGCAATAATCCAACAGGGAAATTGACAGAGGGAATAACGGTTGTAGATTTTTATAGATTTGGAGGGGATAAACCACCCTGAGCCTATGCTTTTTCCCTCACTCTCCTGACTAAAAAAAAGAGAGAGAAAAGAAAGGGAAATATAACATGGTGCTTCTCAAAAAAAGTAAGAAGAGACATAAACCCTCCTTTGGTACATCTAACACATGCCTTATTTTTGTTCTCATCACTTTAAACGAGGTGTTTAGAAGACAGTCCCGGAGCCTCTTAGTTAAAGGAAGGGATAATGGAGCTCTCAGTGGGCTTCCTTTGGGCTGTGTTTTAGAGCATGAGCCCCACTTCCTCTGGGATGCCCCAAGCACCATTTGAGAAGATCTGAAGTGTGCCAGAAAGAAGCTTCTCCCTCCCACCAGAGAAAATGGCCTTTCTGGACCCCCTCTTCCTCCCAGCCTTTGAGTAATCCTTGTCTCTCCTACAGAAAGCCCCTCCAGAGAAGGAGGGGTCGGGCGATCNNNNTTGGCCAGTTTCATCCGGAGAAGACAAGGGATCCCCACTGCCTGGGACCACAAAGGCTTCCTCCGTGTCTAAAGAGTTAGCCAGCATGTGCAAGGCACTATCCCTGCCGGGTCACTTCCACCTTTGCCTTGAAACATGCTGAGAAGAGCGCTTCAGGTTTTTTTTTTCTTCTTCTCTGCTTTCTCCCCGAAGCTGGTGATGGATTTATTTCCTTAACAAAAAAGACAGAGAGTTTACAGTTCAGCTTTCACAAATGCATCTGATAGTTGTATAATCC
>JANHFK010003785.1:95674-107670 GCA_036250565.1 Sibynophis collaris | reverse complement strand
GGCACCCGCAGCCGCCCTTTCGGCAGGTGACCCCTTTCCGGGCCACCTGTGCCCCCTACGGAGCCCACCGGAGGGTCAGAAAACGGTCGCCAGGACAGAGAAAGTGTCCCGTGCGACCGCCGCCAACAGGAACCGGAAGTCAAGTCTGGACTAACTTCTCTATTAATGACCCAGGCCAGCTCTATCATCTCAAGAAACTCTACAAGCTCACTGGAACCTCTTTGGCCATCCTGTAAGCATTACTCCCCTGAATGACTTCCTTCAAGTAGGGAAACTATAGATAAGGATTCTACAGGCAGACACTCCACCCTACCCTAACACAACACATATATACAGTACATAACCGTGTGAGCAAGTAGTTCTCATCTGTAGGCATTGGCAAGAAACAGTTCTATGCAACTGCAATCTTCACCCACATCATTTTCTCCCCCTCGTGCCAGCAAATGAATTGCTGAATTTCCTGTACCGCTCTGTTAAGAATACTTTGAGTCTTACATTTGGGTGACAGTGATTAAATTATTATTTCATGTTACTTTTGTACTGGTGAAATTAGATTTGATTTTAACTCCATTTCAGAACCCATTTCACTGTGGAAGTACTGAACCAGATATTATCCAACATTTCTTTTCTGTTAGCAAACCCTTTTTCTTCTCCCTGTTAATTTTCACAAGTGTTTGATCCCTCCCAGCTCTTGAGGAAAAAGGGATGTGCTGCTTTAATTTATGGAAAGCTGTGTGCTAGTCTCCTCTGTTTAATTTTGTTTTTATAGCATACTATAATTAAGTCTTTATTTGAAATTCATATTTAAACCATTGCCTGGTTGTCATGGAATTGTTGGTAATGTGTGATTACATTATGTTGTCTTTTGCCAGGACACTCCTGTAAATGAGGCATTATCCTCCGAGATTTTCTTGGCTGAAAATGTGAGTAATTAAAAACGTAAACAAATATTATCCATTACATATGCCACTGTAATAAGTACTTCACTATAATACAAGTTAATGGCTCTTTAGGGATTAAGCTTGATCCTGCTATAGCATGTTTCATAGGTATATAAATAAACAGTTCAGCATGTGCTATGTTAGATGGGGTTTGAAAAAACCTTGAAGATGGGAGAATTGTGGCCAAACAGATATACTGATTTTAAAGTGTACCCCTTTTCAAAAATAGGCACATCTAGAAAGATAACCTCATCAATCCATAGGCTATGAAACAGCTTATTTTGGAACCAAATTTTTAAAATGTGACAGAAACAAAATTTTGACCCTACAAATAGGGCTGAGCTAGTCCATTAAGGGACGCAGTGGCTCAGTGGCTAAGACGCTGAACTTGTTGATCGAAAGGTCGGCAGTTCAGCAGTTCGAATCCCTAGTGCCACGTGACGGGATGAGCTCCCATTACTTGACCCACTTCTGCCAACCTGGCAGTTCGAAAGCACATAAAAAATGCTAATAGAAAAATAAGGACCACATTTGGTGGGAAGGTAACAGTGTCCCATGCGCATTTGGCATCGAGTCATGCCGGCCACATGACCACAGAGATGTCTTTGGACAACGCTAACTCTTTGGCTTTGAAATGGAGATGAGCACCGCCCCCTAGAGTTGGGAACGACTAGCACATATGTGCAAGGGAAACCTTTATCTTTACCTTATTTTTAGATCCCATGTATCATGAAGCACACAGGTTCTATATGATTTGAGATCTCTGTGATTGCACAGTTCTTGATCATGCAGAGAAAGTATCTACATGAACAGAAATGTGGGATGCTGCCTTAAACTGAATCAGATTAACTCTGAATTGTGAGGTCCTTGGTGGTTTCCTTGCAGATGTTTCATCGCCAAACTAGGTAACATCATCAGTGCTCTCAATATATCTCAGAATTGTCACTGACTTTTATGGGTTTTAGAGAGAGGAATTGGTTTTCCCTCTGTTTGTCTCATCTGGAGATTGCATCTGGAGACGATTTTATTTTTGCATGTTTCCAAGTGATACCACTTTTTCCCCCCCAGAATTGCATATGGATAACTCTGTTTGCATGTTTAGATGACTATATGAGGATCAGGAAGACAGACACACTTCAATCAATCAATCAATCAGTTTATTACAGTCTTAGACCAGAGACCAGAACAAATAAAAATGCTCTGTAAACATACAATTAAAAATTCTAGTATAAAATAATAAATAACAACTAAAATCTATAATAAAATCCAGTCTGTCAATTACACATGTTCTAACTAACTATACTAAAATTACAATCCATAAACTGTGCAGCCTGTTGTAGGTTCAATGCTAAAGGGGAAAAGAGTAAGCAGTCCAAAGGGTTTGCTGCATTTGTTATATAACAAAACTATGGTGGAGGAGACATGTGTTTGCAACGAATCCCTAGTGCAGAATCTGGCCACCTGCATTGTAGAGTAGTTACCATATTTTTCGGACTGTAAGATGCACCGAGGTATAAAACGCACCTTACCCACCCCCTCCTCATCCTAGGCAGCGCAGGGAGGAACGGAGAAGAGAGCAACGTTAGTTGCGTGGCTTACGAGGGAGGAGAGGGACCCAATCCTCTTTACAAGGTACAGCTGCTGATAGAGTTTGAAAGGAGAGGAAAAGGGGAGGAGCTGTTGTCGGGAACAAACGCTGAGTTCATCTTGTGTTCATCTGAATTCATGACATCCTCCCAATTGGTTTAATTTACTGTCCTGCTGTTTCACTTCTGGGATTCTCTCTTTTGCTTGCCCTGACGGATTAATTACCTTGTCTTGCCTTATTGGAAGTTTT
Source organism: Sibynophis collaris (assembly GCA_036250565.1). NCBI lineage: Eukaryota > Metazoa > Chordata > Lepidosauria > Squamata > Sibynophiidae > Sibynophis > Sibynophis collaris. The sequence goes on along the minus strand of JANHFK010003785.1, from coordinate 104,892 downwards.
TCTGTTTACAACATTTGGGACTGAAGTATTGCCAGCCAAAGACTTTTACAGGTTGTGGAAAAGCTCTCTCCAGGCCGGAGAGTTGAAAGGAACATTGGGGGCACAGTTGGCGATAATAAAGGGACTCATATCTGTTCTCTGGCTGTGTTACCTTTATGTCACGCCCGGGTCATCACACATTCTTTCACTTCACTTGATGGGAAGTTTTGTTCCTATCATTTGTTTAATGGGACTCCTTTACTGCTCAAGGATTCAATTTAACCCTGAATGCTAGTTATTTATGTTAATGACTCTGTTAACACAAGCACTAGACATCACTGGATTCCAAAAATATAAAGATGATAAACTACAAAGAGACGACCTGTCTCTTTTTTATTAAAAAAAAATTATAAAAAATTAAGTGGATGTCCCATTACAAGAACCAACAAGTTCACAACAGGAATCAGATGGTGAGCTGATTAAAGACTATCGGCAGATAACTCAAAGAAAAATTGGTATCAACCATGTCATTTCCCAAGAAAGGATAGTTTATGTCACTGTTCTTCAATATCAGGAGGCCTTTGCAATATGGGTTTTTTCTCATGCTGGCAACAGAGATGAAAACTTCAGGAGTTGAAATTTGCCAGCAGTTGTTGTCTGCTGAGAAATTTCTACACAGCATTGTGACAGCTGACAAAACATGGACTCATCATTATGACTGAGAAACAAAGCATCAATCCATGGAATATCATTATAAAAGCTTTACCTAGAGAAAAAAACTCCAGGCTTTGGCAGGAGAGATCACAGCTACACTGAACCTGGCATTACTATTGTCTCACTACATTCCAACACTCAAAATTTTGAAACATTAAGCAGAGTTTAAAACATAAGAAGTGGATTTTGCAACTATATGACAATGCCAGGCCTCCAAGCCATTCAAGATAAAATTGTACAGCTGGATCTCACTTTTTACCCCATCTAAATATAAACCATGCAATTTCTACAGTACATTTCCCAAAACTCAACAAATACCTTAATAGGCTCTGATTCAAATGAAGAGGTAGAAAAGACTGTAGGGAGCCCATTACAAAGATAGAGTGTAAATGTTTTTTGTGACAGCTTTAAGAAACTTCTCCATTAGTAGAAGTTACTCCATTAGTAACTTACTCCATTAGTAACAGAAATATACAGGTGATTATGTGGAAAAATAAATGCAGGTAACAAACCAAAAGGGACTATTTTCATGATTCATTAATTAAAACACCCCTTTTCAAATTAAAATTAGGGAGGTATTTTTCGTTCAGTTTTCTTATATCCATTTTGTACTGACAAATGTCACCTGTGATCTTAAAATTTCATTAAATTTACTTTAACTTGGACTTCTCAGAAATAGTTTAATAAGAGTTGGATACAATTCAAGAGTTGCATATGCAGCTCAACAGTTAAAACATTAGTTCATAGGGTTTAGTTTTGTTCTCTAATGAACAATTAGGGCTAAAAAAAAGCCAGGATTATTTAATATTAGGTGGGGATCATACTATAGCTAGCCAAAACATTGACAGTGTAGTTTGACTGATACTGATATCATTCTTAAAAGAGGCTTTTGACCATTGCTAAAATCCATTGCTTAATACTGATGAGTGTAGAGCAGGGGTGTCAAACTCGCGACACATTGTCATCACATGATGTATCGCAATGTTTTTCCCTTTCCCAAACTGGGGGTGGGCATGGCTAGCGCATGACTCATCCGGCCCGTGGGTCATGAGTTTGACAACCGTGGTGTAGAGCATCTCTAAAAAAAAAAAAAAGTGGCAAATTTTCTTCTATTGGAAAAATCCAATCAGGTTGTAGTATTACTGTAACACATAACAAACAGCTCAATCAACACATGAGCAACTACTACAAGAAAAACATGTTTAAGAGTTAGATCATTAATCATGGGGTAGGGGTGTTTATGTTCTTTGTTTTGTTTCTGTAGCTGAGTAAAGGAACAGATGGTTTGGCAAAATACAAACTACGTGCTTTGGAATTTAGTTTGCCTACTTTGCCTTAATACTTACTTCTGATAAATGCCTTTTTTCCAGACAGTATCTGACTACTGCATCATTTAGTTCATTTCTAGTCTGAATATAAAGTTTTAATAGTGCAATGTGATCAATTTGCAGGAACATCTGGTTTTACAGGAAATACCAAAGAGAATTTCATGAAGACAACCATTATTTAGCCAATTTAGCAACTATTAGATTATTTTATTTCTTTCCTGAGAAAGGAAACATCAAGAAGTGCTCAGAAGTCATTATTTCCAGATGCAAATTTTAAACCAATGATGGTGTCATTGAGTTGTTAAATTGAGTAGATGAGAATGTGAGAAACCAGCAACTAATGCAACATCATGCACACATTATTCATGGAAAAAGCTGGATCATGCAGCATCCCCAAATTTACAGCTCTGCAGTGAAAGCTTTCAGAAGATACAGATTTCTGTATCCATTTTTTAAGTATTTCATTGCAAAATTTTAAGAACTACAAGGAATCCAGAATAATTGCTACTTGCTTTTAAAAAAATACAAAAAATAATTTATACATTTTGCTTTGAAAAATATGAATATTATCTAGTCTTAGGTTAATGCAAAACAAGTTAAATTTCATTTAATTGGGATCAGTAGCATCTACAGAGAGGATTAAAACAGGCTATGATTTAAACCCCACATCCTTATATGTTCATAGGACATTGATGCCCATACATAAGGTGTAAGGCTTTGGCACTATGACATATCCACTACTTTGCTTGTTTTAACCCCTTATTTCCATGGATATCCTGTTCTCAATCTTTTTCAACCACTTCCTCAATTTTACATTATCTTCATCGCAAAGGAATTCACATTCAGCAATTTAGAAAGTTACGTTGTATCACTCATTGACTAATCCTTCACTATTTATTTATTTAATTTATATTGCCGTCTATTCACCCATGGCAACTCAAGGGGGCTTACAGAATATAAAACCTCATTTAAAAAAAAATAAAACTAATAAAAAGAATCAAATAAATTAATATAATAAAATAAAATCACCTTCCACCCCAGCGGCAGCAGATCATACAATCCATTTAATGGGCTCCATCCCGCTCTGGGTTCCCTAAGGCTTGCTGGCAGAACCAGGTCTTCAGTGCCTTCCACAAGAGTATAAGAGTGGAGGCCATTCTAATCTCTGTGGGGATGATGTTCCAGAGAGAGGGAGCCATCACAGACAAGGCCCTTCTTCTGGGACCCACCAGGTGTATCTCCCGCGGGGATGGGACCCGCAAATTTTCCTGCCTCCCCGCTCTGATGGGTCAGGTAGAGGTGACTGGCACTAGCTTTATTTATTCTCCTTTTCTAAAGTGAAGATAGGGTTTATGTTTTATGCCATAATAAGTAGGATGGGATTATAAATGCCCCTTCAAAAGAAGAATCAAAAGAATTTTTTTCCTATCATTGTCATCCAATTTCATGAAAGAATTTTGCTTTGAAATTTATTTCAGTGAAATCTTGAGGAAACATCAGGAGAAAATGCCTCCCCTTAAGGCATTGTTTTAGATCAGAAAGTGCAGAGAGCCATACAGGCTCAAAGGCAATAGATGAGGAGTAGGAGAGAAGAGAATCAGCAGTTGACTGACTCCTTCTGCCTCTTCCAGCAACAAGCCAGGCTCAAAAAATAGCACAAAGATATTTTTAAAACCCATAAAAGCTTGAAAAATAAAAGCTTTATTTTGCAGAGGAAGAAATTGTTTCAGAAATTGTGAGGTATATTTCAGCACAACATTAATGCAAATTGTTTGAGGAAATAACAATCCGGTAGAACAAAATCTGCAGCATGTCTTATTTTTCAACACTTTTAATGAAAGATAATCCACATCAATATAGGATTGGACTTCTCTGAATATTTAGGAGTATATGAAGTTTTAGATTATAATTACCTGTCGGCAACTAAGGTCCCAAAGTTATTCACTGATTCCCATGGATTCGGAATCTATCTTGACAAAAAAAAAATACACATCTAATAAATTCAAAGCTGCTTGTTATACAGAGAGACATTAATCCCTTTTGGCTGAAGATAATAAGCCAAGCTTTAAAGCCTATGAAAAGTGTTGGCAATTCAATAATTGAAAAAGTGAACCACGCATTTTGCATTCCGCATCACTCTTTTGTCATTTTAAAAACAAACAGATATAAAGTCTTTTTAAGAGGTCCTTCTTGCAAAGATAAAGCTCCAACTAAGATAATGAATCCCTTAAGTGCAAATGACTTTATCCCTTACGGTGTTGTAGAAAATCCATTAGTGATATTTTATTCCACCATGATCTTTTGAAGAATTTTCCAAGAGGTCTATATAAGGAACTATAGCTGAATTGCAAGATGACGTTTCTGCCATAAAATAAATAAATAACCCACCACCATAATACAGGACTGGCAATAGTCTTGTGAAAAGCTATTAGCTTAGCTCTTTGGACCCTTCTTTTCTTTCAATTCCCATGAAGAAAAGTTATACAAATCACAACTTAATACATCTTGAGAGAAAGTGATTTGACCAATTTAATTCCAAAACTAGATCTTCATGTGTAGGTATTTTATGCATCTTTCAGAAGCCTTCTTGGTTACTGAACTCAAGTAGTAAAATAGCGATTTGCAGAAAAAATACATTATTTTAAGGTTAATGCATCTTATTAAAGTAAAAAAATCCTTAAAATACCTCAAAAGTTGAAAATGACCATGTACCCTCTTCCAGTGACATGAATGCTTCACCTCCACACTCCTGTAGCCCTCAAGTAGACATAGTCTTTTGGCCAAAAGTTAATTTTAACCCCAGCATCACCAGTTAAAGAATCTTAAACTTAATGACTTTTGAGATTTTATTTCAGGTACTGTAATATATATCAGAAGCAGCAACAGAAACCAAATAGATTAGCAATGAGACTCATAATATGAAATATGTATTGTTATTACTAGCAGTAAGAGGTAGTAATAGTGTCTGTATTAAAAATAGAAAGAGAGAAATTAGAATATGAAACTGCCACCTATTTTTCTTCCTAACCTTTCTCAACTCCTCACAAGTCTATCATTTGCCCCAGAATATACTTTCCATTACTTCCAAAAGAAACATTTCTTCTCTTCATAAATCCAGGGTAACCACTAATTTGTATCTTGTGGAAAAGTATCAAGCCTTTAAATTAGGAGGATGTGGGGCAAATTCAAACAGACAAATGAAGAAAGTAATGTAAATACACACAATACATTCTAATGACAATACATTAGAAAATACGAACCCAGCTATCTAGGAAAGTCCTATATGATTAGACTAAGAACCCATCTAATTTAGTTTCTGGTGGCATAGAGTGGTCAACTAAATGTATTCTGAAAATTCAGAAATGGTGCACTGAGACCATTCTCCTACTATTCTTCTACAGGTACTGATATTTAGGAACTCTGCTTCTAGAGGTAGCATGCAGAGATGAGACTGGGACCTACATATAGTACTAACCTAGTCTAGTTTGCTTTTAATTTGTGTTATAGCCCTTTTAAAGCCATTTCATTGCAATGGAATTTAATTCCATTCTGATTAAAACAACAGGACCTCTTTGTACTTGACTTCATCTGAGTTCCTTAGCAAGAAATATAACAGTACTTCTCATAATGGAATTATGTACAAGCACTGCTACTGCAATTGTGAAAAGAGCCTGAATATAACCCCTTTAATCATAACTGAAAGTTTTCTCCAACTTCTTTACACAACAATCCCCTGAGCAAAAATATAGCCAATTTGATATCTGCTTTAGGCTGGTCATATTCAGAGTCTCAAGGGAAGAGTTATAATCGCTCTACCCCATTCCACTGCCTTTCCAGTCATTTGCTGCAGGCTACAATGCAGGGGTGATTTCTTCAAAGATTTTAGCCCATGCAGGGAAGCAGCCAAACATAAAAATGTAACTAAGGAATCAAGACTCAAGATGTCAATAACGGACTATTTTTGTATCTTAAAAAAAGAAAGGAAAAGGTCATCATGAACACTGTATTAAAATGTACAACACATCTATCCACAATTATCCTGAAAGGGCAATTCTTTTGCCTTGTGTTCTCCCACCTGGACCATAAAGAACATACATCCCCTGGCATTTACATATAAAGGCAAACTATTTTGTTAATATTCGTGCTGATATTCCAGCAAGTCTAGAAAATCATTGAGCCCCATCCTCCTCTCAATATTTCCCTACAGGTTCTGCAATAAATAAAACAAAACTGAAATGCTATACATACATCTCTGTGTACTTTTTATAAATAAACATGTAAAGGATTGGATTGTAAGCAAATTAACTTACCTATATTTAATTTGAATTAAATTGTTGTGATCTTTTCTGAAAGAACATTACTCTGAATTGGGCAAGTAAAATTTTGAGAATCAAAAGCTTTTCTTTTTGAGCCATCTTAAGTCATCAATCTTCCGATTGCTTCCCACAAGAATAGCTGCAAAAGATTCCCCCACCTCTACAATATGGAGTCCATTCTCCATTAGCTGTCCTGTCTAAGCTGCAGTTCCTTAACCAAGTTTAATTATGAGGTAAACAGTGATGAAGGTTATAGTTTTCAGTTCAACAATAAAGCCAGATGTAGCATGAAGAAACACCAAAGCCAGACTGATAATCAGCCCTTGTAGACTGATAATCAGCCTTTGTAAACAATAAATCAACACATCAGTTTTAAACTGCTGTATCATGGCATCCTGTTCCTATATTATATTATTTAATTGTTGGATGCCTATACAGTTGCTCAGCCATAGGAAAGCACACAATTGGCCCAAGTTTACACCTTCTGGACATGGCTATTGTTTGCTAAAGTTGCTAGAGATCTTCATTTCTTTGCCATTTTTTTAGTTCAGGAAATGGTCCCTAAAGGATTAGACTATTGCAATATTGTGCTAAAATTATATATAAAACAAAGACAGATGGGAGGAGTTTATTATTCCTAGTGATGTTATGCTAAGACAGAGATTCAGAATTTCTGCTTTTATTGACAAGAAATTAAGCTTCATTTTTTTAACATATGTAGCAACATTATATCAGCAGTGATTTAAGTGCACATACTTGTATGGAGAATCAAGCTGTCTCAGCTTTGGAGAAGCTGATTAATTATACTGTTGTTGATTAATTCCATGGCTGAATTTTTGCTTTAGAACGAAGTCCCTTGATGTTTCTGGATTGTTTCTGTCTCTAGTTATGTAAAGGTTCTTGCATTTCCTTTTGAAATATATGACGCATGTGGTCTTAGCAACTATCCAAATGTGTTTTTTTCTCCTTGTGTTATTAGGAGACTTCTCAAGTACTCAGTGATGCAGTTTGGTAAGATTTGTGACTTTGGAAGAATACATGGTTTCTGAAAGGTAAGGTGAGAATTATAGAAGAAAAATGCATGTAGACAGATCTCCAGCAGTTCCAATATTTGGTTTATCTTATTTTGTTCAGATTATGGCATCTAATGGTCTTTTCATATTTTCACAATTAAGTTTAAATCTAAAATATTCAGATTAGGTATTCTGTGAATGCTTCAATTTTGACCAGAGTTATTTTGAATCATCATTATCATCATCATCATTTTAGCCATTGTCTATCCACTACAGGATGAAGGTCTCTTCCGCATGTTTACAACCAATATTGTTGGAAAAATATATTATATACCAATATACCAATACCAAAACAAATTTTCAATGCGCTGTGTATTTTTCATGACCTAACCCAAGTCTAAAGCTAGCTAGGTTGTTCTAGTCTATTCTACCCTATAAAACCTATTCAAACAAGCTACAAATTGGAGATGTAAACCAGTTCATAGTTGGATGAAGAGTTGGATGGAGAATTCATCAGATCCTCAAAAATAAAAAGGTGAGAAGCTTTAAGAACAAATGATACGGTATGAAGCAACTTCTGCTTATTGTTGGAAGCAAAAAAATGATTTGCAAGGACAGAAAAGTATGGAGAGATAAAACAAATAGTGACGATGTAAATTAATGTGAACAATGCTTTTTTTCTCTTGTCTTATCCTCTTGCTTTCTTTGGCTTACTATTTATTACTCTTTCTATTACCCAATGTAACACTGCAAACCTTAAAAGGGAAGGGTATGACATGTATGTGTGTACATATGTAGCTTTATTTAGCAGATTGATCAATTAAAATGGGTGTCTGAGTGAGCAGAACTATTCTAGAACCCAATAGTAGATAGCAGAAGCATCAAAAGCCAAGTAGATTCTGAAAACACACACAGCTTAGCTGAAATAATGGCCCTGATCAGAAACAACACCAAACATTATCCCTGTCTCTGGTGAATAGCTTCAGTGCATTCTTTAATGGGAGAGTATAAACATACTATATTGCAGTTAGCAGGAGAATACTAGTTGCCAATTGAGCAAGTAAAATTGGCATACATAGATGACTATTATTGTTTTGGCCTTAATGAGCATATTAATGTTTCCCAAGGAAGCGAAGCTCCTCGGATTTAATTGCATTGTTGTGCTACCAACCTTCCTAATATCTTTTCTTATCCAAAAATATTTGCTTGGACATTTAATATCTAAAACTTTGCGGACTGGAGATTTAATGAGTTTGTATCACTGACATTCAACACCATGAGGACAGTATTAAAAAAGCTGGACAATTATGTTAAAAAATCTTCTTTAACTATTCTATAGAGACTGATTGTAACAGTCTTATCTTTTATGAGAGCCATCCATCTACCCGATTCTATGAGACAATACCATCTAGAGGAAAACAAAGATCTTGTTTAAAAAACAAGATTGTTTTCTATTTTTATGAAATAAAAATTCATTTTTACAACCCATATTTTTAGTTTTCTATATTGTCATTGCACATGGTACAACGAAATTAAATGCTGTCTTCAGTGTACATTATAAGTATAAAAATAAAAACACAAACATACATCCTTTACATTCTATATAATTGAAATTGAAAACCTGATATTGCATTTATATAGTCCCTTAATTTGGGATAGAGTTGGGGCTACTAGATGGATTGAGTGTTTACTGGCCAAATGCCCTTTCTGATGCCTACATGGAGTTCACAGCAGATATTTTTTGTTTCTATCCTAAAAGAAAAATATCTGCTGCTACATAGGATTCAATTCAAAGAGCCTTGGTAGCGCAGCGGTCTAAACACCCTGTTATTAACACCAGATGCCTGCAATTAGTGTAGGTTCGAATC
>JANHFK010003783.1:90228-103305 GCA_036250565.1 Sibynophis collaris | reverse complement strand
GTGAACCGCCCTGAGTCCCCCCAAAGGAGAAGGGCGGTATAAAAGTCTAATAAAATAAAAATAAATAAATAAATAAATAAATAATTTATAATTGAGTGTATTCTGACGTGTGGTTCACTCAGTATTTAACATCAAAAATCTTATTTAGCCAAACTCTTGTAATCCTATTATGACCCTGAAATGCAATGCAACACAACACAATATTTTTGAATAAGGGTAGCTTAGATGAAAAATGTTATCTATACAGTTCATGTAAGATAAACTGGTAGAAGAGTGAAGCAGGCAGATGTAAATTCATATGCTTGTCCTAGATTATCTAGATTGCTCTTCTCTTCTAGAGTATTGTGAATACAGTATAAAATTATTCATCATGCAGCTATTTCAAGATCAGTTTAGGAGTGGTTTGCTTCACTTTATCAGATTTATTATAAATATTTTCTGTATGTAGGAAAATAATTTGTCCTACTTGAATTGAAATATTTTAAAGAAATTAAGATTTGAATATAGTTGAAAATCACTTCATGGATTCTGGTTGAAAATTTGGATACCAATTTCATGGTGATGATAAAATTAACCTCAAAATAATTATAATTGACTACTATAAGTTATGAATATAATATACTGGAGGGAGTTCCATTGAATACAAATATTCATATGTAACCATTTGATTAAAATATATGGAATAATTTGCACTTAATTTTAACAAAGTAATTGTGTCTTTAGGAATGGAGAAAAGCCAAAGAACCCAATGGTAGAACTGTTTTATGGCCGATTTTTAGCAGCTGGATTTCTTGAAGGTATTACTCTTGAGTATGTTTGTAGTTCAATTATCCTACTAATATTTTAATACTAAATATAGTGCTAAATACTACTTTAATAATAAAGCCCTAAAATAGCCTTAACATGGCTTTTAAAAAGTACTCCTCCATCTCCTATCCCACCCAAAGAAAATGTTCCACTTAACTTTTTTTAAATACTGGGAAGAAACATTTTCATAGCTTGTACTTTCTTATGATGGTTCTGCGATTCCATTTTATTTTTTTGGAAGGGAGGATGGAACCAAATATTTAATTACAACTTTTACATATCATGTACAGTGGTTCACTTGTAGCAGACATTTGAAATCATATTTGATAGATCAGTTAGATCATGTTTAAACGGCTTTATAAAAGGTAATAGCGTTGACTATGCATGTTTCCTGTTGAAATCTTATACCTCCCTCTTCTGATAAGGGAAGAAATTTGAAAATACAGAGATGTTTGGCCAGTATCCACTTCAAGTTAATGGCTTCAAAGATCTTCATGAGTGCCTAGAAGCTGCCATGGTTGAGGGAGAAATTGAATCTTTACACTCAGAAAATTCTGGAAAATCTGGTCAGGAGGTAAGTGATTCTATACATTTAGCATTACTGATAACTCTTTCCATGAGGCAAACTTAGTTTAAAATATAGATAACACAAACTATTTTGGCAAATCATTTATTTACCCAAACAAAGAAGAGCTTCATGCTCTATATGTTTAATTGGATCTCAACCAATTCTGAAATTTCTGTTTTAAGAATGTAAGTCTAGGGCTGAAATGTGGAAGCAGGATTCTTTTATCTATTGTACTTTATCCTCAGTTGTTCCAGTAACCTGATAGGGGATCACTGAATCAAAAATTTACAAAAAAAGTAAATAAAAACAGTATTTAAACCACAAGCATACTGTTGACATCAGAGAAAAACACTGAAATCATGATATAAAACTTCATACAATTTATAATATAAAATCAAAAGATTAAATCAGGTGAAACAGTTGTATGATTTTAATGATTAAATTCAAATAAATGATAAACTATTCAGAGCATAATCAGTGGCAGATTAATTTATATGATACAATATTTAAAGTGCTAAAAAGTTTATTTTTTGCATTCTAACGTGAATGTACAGAGGGAAATGTAACTGGGCCAGTCACCCAGCTGCTTTTATTTCTAAGGCAAGTCCTGATATCTAATTTGATGTCTTTAACCACTACATCCAACTTGCATTTACATATGCATACTTAAAAGTTATAAATATTTAAGCATAAAGGAAAATATCTTGATTCTAATAGTTGAAAATTCCTACATGGCCATCAAAAAGTGCAGAGAAAAGTTAAGAAAAGTAAAACATTGCTAAAGAGAAAAATTATGTTACTAGCTAAGAAAAATTAAAGAATAGAATGACCTGACATTTTGGGACAAAAGCTAAAGGCCTAACATTATAAGTAATTCAGCAGCTTAGTCCCTGACATATAAAAAGCTCCCCATTTTTCTGAATCAGCATATTTTATATTCTGGCCATTGTGCTTCTTATGTCACTCCCAATTTCCCTTCTTTCTTCCTCCTAGCATGTGACCAGATGGAGGATCTGCTTTTTTTCAGTTCAACCAAGTATTGATACACAGGTTGTGAAAGGAATTGCTGGCTTGTTCCCCAGGCCTGACATTGTGTGTTGAGAGAGAACTACTGGGCCAAAGTCACTTGGTTGGCTTATGTGCCTAAGCAGGACTAGCAGGACTTATGTGCCTAAGCAGGACTCCTAAGGTCTGCTTTCTAGCCTGATGCCTTTATCATTAGAGCAACCTGGCTCTTGTCATTCCCAATTTTATTGGTTGTTATATTGTTGGGATTCTTGTTGTCTCTCCATTACATCACCCTTCTTCTAATTAAAACTGGTATTTGTGGATTGTTAAGCCAATTTTTTTCTGTTCTTAATGGGATTTGCTTAATGGGATTTACTGTCTCTCCTTTATTGGTAACCAATAAATAATAAGTTAGTCTACTCAAAATGTTCTATTCTTGATTCCAAAAACAACTTCATTCTTACGTTCATACAGAGTTTTGAACTCTTTTTAAGAGTGATCAGTTTTATTGTGGCATATATTAAGATTAAAAAATAGAAAATAAAGCAGAAATAATTCATATTATTTACATATTTTACTTCCACACTAGACGTAGAAATAATACATTCATAAAGCAAGATATAATAGTGTAAATTTACATGTTAAAATTCATTTATGTATCAGTGTTCTGTTAAAATAAATCTTGTTTTTCCACATGTCTATAGCTATCTATAAATTTTCTATAGCTGTCTATATATTTCAGATGTCTATAGCTGTCTATATATTTTGTCTCAAAATAGTTATATAAAAATTTGAAGTAGTTTCTCAGAGTGTGTAATATTTTTGTGATCTATTAAACCATACCATGAATGTTGGTTGTATATAAGTCACAGCTGACTTGAGAGAAAAGCCTAGTGAAAACTTTATATAATAATGTTCTATTCAGTCTGCAGCTCTTCAGTAAGTTTTCCATATCATTTAAGCAATATTTAGTTCAAGCCATGGCTTCAAGCTATCTTATCTAGTTCAGGGTTGGCCTTGTTCAGGTTCTATCATCCATTAAACCTAATTCCTTTCACACAGCATATTTAAAGCTTAAGTGTGGTATGGCTGCATTTGACCTATATCTGAATACACCCTATCATTGTTCCATATTTGTTCTGCACTGCAGCAAAAAAAGAGAGCCTTATAGTTGTTAGGGTTTCTAAAATATTTTTTGTAACTTATTTAAAGAAAAATGAAATATTTTTGCTTGAAATGGTTATGCGTAGTGTTTCTTCAAGCAATCATGAAGTGGGCAAAATAATATTTTCAAGAACAAAATGGTAAGAGATTGTATTAAGCTTGTAACCATTATCTGCATCTTAGCCTTCCTAGAGCTTCTTTTAAAAATTCAGCAAGATAACTGATAAAAAGTAATTCTATCCTCTTATTATGAGTGTTCTGTCTTTCAGATTTATTATTAAGTGTTGATGGGCCACTACACAATGTTCACTCAAAAATTAGAGTGGATATAGACTTAAAGGATATATGTTAAAAGGCCAGATTTTTGAAATGTAATAAAATAAGATCCCATGTGATCAGCCCTTTTCAGGTCACCGTACAGATTTTCAATTGGATTCATGTTTGGGCTCTGGCTGGGCCATTCCAAAACTTTAATCTACTTCCGTCTTGCTACCCTGCCCGATTTGAAGAATATGGGAGATTGTTGTCACATGTATAGCAATCAGAAATTGCCACAGCTCCCTTAATATTGCTGTAGGCCTCTTGCCAACCTCCTAGACCAGTGTTCTTATTTTTTTTCTATCAGTTTTGGAAGGGCATCCAGTTCTTGGTAATTTCACTGTTGTGCCATATTTTTTTTACTTGTTGATGACTGTCTTCAGTGTATTCTATGGTATATCCAGTGCCTGGAAAATTGTTTTGTATCCTTCTCCTGATTAATACCTTCCAACAATGAGATTCCTTCGATGCTTTGTAAGCTCTTTCCTGATCATGTTTTTTGCTCTAAAAGGCAACTCGGTAAATGTCAGAAAAATCCTACTAGGGCACCTGAACTTTAAATGGATTTGATCAGTCACTTAGCAAATATATACTGACTTCTATTTTAATGTCAGTTTCAATATGGTTGGTGTCAGGTGCAAGAAATCAGGAGCCAAAATGATTGAAATTAATACAGAGTTAATGCATACTAACAATTTCTACAAAAATCTGAACCACTAATAGTCAGAGAAAACTGACTTTATATACGTCAACAGAATTCAAAGTGGTTGGACTTAGATCTCTTCTGGGTGGCCAAGGAACTTGAGACAGATAATGTGCTTGGCATCTCCCTTGAGCTGATTAACTCTGATGAAAATAACCACTTTCCTATTTATAAGAGGGTGTGCATATTTAAGTAACCACATTATTGTACATTTTTAGTGTTATTTCCCCTCAAAAAGATTATTGTTTGTTTTTCAATTGAATTACACATTCTATATGTTATATTAAAGGTGGAAAAAATTCTGAGATTATTTATCTTGGTTTTATTTTTTTACATTTCAAAACCTAGCATAGGAAACCTTCAATACATTAATGTATTAGAAATTCAATATATTAATGGGAATAAATTAATTTGTCAAAATCTTGTTTAGAATAAATTTCAGTGTCCTTCAAATTGTTGACCTATATATTTACAGTGGTGCTTAAAATTTTGTGAACCCTTTTGAATTTGTAATAGTTCCTCATATTTATGCTCTGTGATCTGTTATTCAACTAAAACATTGTTCATTTATTTATTGAGAAAAATATATACACATGTATATTATTTGTACCCTATGACTATCATTACGTGTTGTACCTTATGATTCTTGATCTTGTCTTTTTATGTACACTGAGAACATATGCACCAAAGACAAATTCCTTGTGTGTCCAATCACACTTGGCCAATAAATAATTCTATTCTATTCTACCCAACCACCCCAACCCAGCCACATGATCACCTAGCCACATCAACCCAGCCATGCCCACCCAGCCAGTTATTAGGGCAGAGAATCCTACCACTGGGGCTACCATTGGTCCTGTGTCATGCCAACAGTAAAGCATCTTGAGACCATTCATGTGTGGGGTGGCTTCACAACCAAGGGAGTGGGCTCACTCACAATTTTGCTTAGGAACTCAGACATGAATAAAGAATGATACAAAAATATCCACCAACCATCCAAAAATATTCTTCCAACCATCCAAAAACAGTTTGGTGATGAACAATGTCTTTTCCAGCATGATGGAGCACCTTGCCATAAGGCAAAAGTGATAACTAAAACTGATTTTGGGTCCACGGCCAGGAAATTCCCCAGAACTTAATCCCATTGAGAACTTGTGATCAATCCTCAAGAGGTGAGTGAACAAACAAAAGCCTATGAATTCTGACAAACTCAAAGCATTGATTATGCAAGAATGGGCTGCCATCAGTCAGGATTTGGCCCAGAAGTTGATTGATAGCATGCTAGGGCAAATTGCAGAGGTCTTGGAAAAGAAGGGTCAACACTGCAAATATTGACACTTTGCATAACCTTAATGTAATTGTCAACAAAAGCCTTTGACAGTTACTCAAATGCTTGCACTTATACTTTAGTATACCATCGTAACATTTGCACGTAACTTCCAACACTGGAGAAGCAGAGTTTGTGAAAATTAATCTTTGTGTCATTCTCAAAACCTTTGGTCAGGATTGTATATGCTGAGATCAGTGGTGGGTTTCTACCGGTTCACCCCAGATTCTGCGAACCGGTAGTGGCAGTGGTGGTTTTGGGAGGCTCCGTCCACCCACCTGGAGGTCATCACAGACACTCTGCACATGTGCAAAAGGGCCATGCATGAGCAAAGCAAGTGCATGCATGCGGGCGCTCCCGGTTACGAACTGGTAGCGAAGGAAAGTGGAACCCGCTACTGGCTGAGATGTAAGTTTTAATAATGAAATTTTCTGCTCCAAGGATATAAAAAAGATGTTAGTCTCTGTATAATAGTATATTTGTTATATGTTAGTAAAGGGCTGGAAACGTTTTGTTTTTTCTGAATCCGCTGTTGAGAAAAATACCTTTTCCCCCGCCCCAGAGTTGTTACTGCAGCAATATTTCCCTTCCCTATGTCAGTTGCTTCTAAGAAAAACCAGCCAAACTAAACATCAATGTGTAATATAATTAAGGAGGTATTTTTAAGACTTTAAAAATATATTGACCTTTTGAAAAAGTTGTGATGTTTGTTGCTTGAGGCACATTTACACTCATGTGTGAGCTCACACATTTTAGTTGGCTGCAGTTTTTGGGAGGTAGAGGAAACAGTGTGGGTGGTGGAGGTTGTTGTGGTCCCCAAATGTGTGAACTACAGGCGAGTTTTGGAGCTAAAACAGATAATAGTGGAAAGCAACTGAAGTGTGGTACGAAATGTTGGCCTATCAGCTTGGTGTTTGCATCAGTGACCTTTCCGCCTTTTCTTTTAGCAACACATCTGGCCACCTCAATCTCCTCTAGTCGCCTATATGTTTTCTTCTAAAACTCAGAAATAACTGGGGCCACGTTAAAAAATAAGTAATATATGTGAGATAAGTTTTATGTAACTTTTTTGTATCTTCCTGGATAGTGTTTCTCTCTAGCCACGTTTACCCTGATTAAGATTAATCTTTTTCAAGCTAGCTGTTTGCAGCATTATTGGACTACAATTTGGGTGCTGTTTGGAAACAAATATGTAATACTCTTATTTTCTTTGGTATATATTTCCAACAGTTCCTCCTGGTTATCTGACTTTCCCAATGTATTGTTTTCCCCAGATGTTTTAGAACAACAGATCCTGTCATGGGAAGAGCCTCCATAGCAGTTTCAAACATATTTACATGCATAACAAACCACATTGTTAGAATTATTGAGGAATCCAGCAACATCTTTGGCTATGTTTATTTACAAATAGTGAAGGACACAGATTGTTTCCACTGCTCTTTTTTTTTCCTGTTTGTTATTGTGTGAAATAATAATTCTCTATTCTTTATAGCCAATAGGTTAGTTAATTCTGAAGTGGGCTCAGCTATTTCTTATATAATACATAACTTTCTCAGAACTCCTCAGGTTTTCTTGAAATTCTGAGAGCCTCAACCCATCTTGCAAATACCAAGTTGGGAGAAGCTGCCTGTAGGAATTTGGAATAGGGCTAGAAAAATCGTCACATTATAGCTCTATCAATGACAATTAACTGGGGTGCCTACATTAAAATCTTTTCTTAAGAAGTAGGAGAAGATGATCTTGTGGATGCATCATATTGTCTTCCTTTAGAAGTGGGATATTGGTTATGATGAATCTTACCTAGCATATCTTTCTGACTGTCCCTGCCTCTATCATCCCTATCTCTATCTGTAATCTAGCATATATCTTAATACATCTAACCAACATTTTAAGACAAAGGAAAACCACATAACCCATCTGGAGCTTGGCTTCTGAGAAAAACAGAGAAGCTGAAGTTTGATCTGGAATTTTTGCCTTCAGATAGGATACGTCTACATTGCTAGTCTCTGCAATAAATCACTTAGAGTTGCACTTTCTATATTAACAGAATAGACTGAATAGGATATGCTCTTTTGTACTTCTTCACACACTACTTGACTGATATTCCCAGTTAATGTGAAATCCAGCAGGTTCTGACAGGTTCTGTAGAACCGGTAGCGGAAACTTTGAGCAGTTTGGAGAACTGGCAAATGCCACCTCTGGCTGGTCCCAGAATGGGGTGGGAATGGAGATTTTGCAATATCCTTCCCCCAGGAGTGGGGAGGGAATGGAAATTTTGCAGTATTCTTCTCCTGCCATAGCCACCAAACCACACCATGCCCACCAAGCCATGCCCATAGAACCGGTAGTAAAAAAAATTGGATTTCACCACTGGAAACAACAGACACTATATGTCAGTGAAACTCAGCATCAACAAGTGTATTATAACTGGAATTCCAAGTTTGTATACCAGAAGAACCATACATCACTCTTGTTAGATCTGTTAATAATTATAAGGGAATCAAACCCAGGTGGGCTGATACCATGGACCAATTTGTTTTTTTCTCACTGTTATCTCACTGTACCTCTTTAATGGTAATGGCAAAAAGCCATGTTTGTGTCAATGTGCATAATGAAAAGAATTTGACTGGGAAATAATCCTTTCATGTAGGCAGGATTCACACGATCAGTATTAGTTAGTATCAGTTCCAACTCTTAAGATTTAACAACTCTATAAAACATCCCATTTCCAAATGCTACTTCAGGTTTTATAGGGCAACTTAGTTAAATTCCCAAGGCAGCAATGAATTAAGATAGCAATATAAGAATAGATTTTGATTGGGCTAAGGATCAGAAAGCAAATGGAATGATGAATGTTGCTAACCCAAGGCAGCAAATGTGACTTCTCTGTTGTTTTAGTTTAGGCAAATAAATTTAGGATATAAATTTTAGGCACCCTAAATATGTTGGCTAGGCACAGACAATGCAGCTAAAAAGCAACTATCAGTTTATAGCTATTCCAGAAATGGGTCAACATATGGCAATATGAAAATTAAACAAATGCAAAGCAGCAGTCGTAGTTGTATAATCCTGGAGTCCCTGCTAGGCCTAATTTATATAAATGCCACTGAGAATCTAACTGCAAACTGGTTAGGTCTGCTGACAACATGAAGTTGGGAGTTAGAATGAATGCACCAAGGAAGGAAATAAAAATAAATGGATTGATGGGAGGAGGAGGAGGAGGAGGCATTAACTTTACAGTCCTTTTCTAATTGGGAAAGATAAAAAGAGGACAAAGTTCAAGGTAGATCATCAATGTTTTACTTTTGAGAAGTCTGTCATTGCTCAACTTCATTCACACATGAAGTCATGTGAAAAAGAAGTGTATCTCTATTAACGTTATAAAAACAATAACATTCTGCAGTCACATGTAGGACCCAAGGTTTTCTGTGAACCCCTATTCAGCTCTCCTAGATGTAGTAGGATGGCGTATATAATCAGAATCAGAAATTTCAAGACTACAAAGGTTGGGGAAAGATGCAGAAGGGAGGGAGAAAAATCAACATACAGTTTGATGATGTTTTCACTATGCTTATGTAAAAACAAAATGCATATGGATTCATAACAAGCAACATATATGTCTGTATCAGTGGTGGGTTTCTACCAGTTCGCCCCAAACCAGTAGTGGCGGGGGCGGGAAGCTCCGCCCACTTATCCTGATGTCATCACAGACACTCTGTGCAGGTTCTGCGCAAGCAAAGCAAGCTCCAGGTTCTGAACTAGTAGAGAAGGTAAGTGGAACCCACTACTGGAGGGTTCTGTCTGTATGATTTCATTCATTCATTATATGCCTCATAATGCTTTATTTGCTCTCCAAAGCCCACTTATTCATTTCTATCCTTCCTTCAGCTGAAATGGAAAGCTGTTCACATTCCAGAAATTCCACAGCATTCTCATCAATTCAAAATAAAAAATAGTAAAAATCTACTTCCTAACCATTTTCTTCACTGGGAATACATCTGTTTGTAATTTTAAGGCACTGTCAAATAATTTCCCTTGACAAAAATATGCCCATCCCACAACCACAGCAGTATTAAACAGATGAAGAATACAGGATATAGCTATACTGAAGTCCTGAATAAGCTAAAATTATAAAAAAAATATTATTGCAGTTAGAATAAAGGAAATATAAAATCAAAAACTGTCCCTTAGAATAGAACGCAAGACTATATGTCAAGTTCATTTTTCAATTTAGGAATATCTTCATTAAAACTTCACTAGTTCTGTAACTTCTCCAAAGGCCAGGCGCATCTGTCCACACCAGTATTACTGAATTACTAAATGAAAAGTCCCATGCCATTGAAAAGATCTGCCACTGTGAAAAGAAAAGTAATAAAAAGAGCTAGAAGCAAATGTACTGTATCAGATTGAATCCCAGTGCTTGACCCTTTTAAAAACAAATCTACTGAAGCTGTCAAATTTTCTCAATGCATTAAACTAGTTGAAATACAAATACAGAACTCTCTGGAGGCCATTTTAATTTAGTGTGAATCTCTAATTTTTCCAATGATCCTATTCAAGAAACAATTAGCCACTGGCTTGCAAAACATCTTAACGTAAAGAAGAACCAGTGGAGTGCAGATGGTGAAAACTTAATGAAAAATATCCGTGTAGCATAGATGGATTTCTAACTGCTGCAGGGAGAAAAAAAAAACTAGCTTCATTTCTTCAGCTTTATGCAAATTATACAGTGAAATTGAAAGGTAATTAAAACTGGGGTGTGTAAAATTTTCTCATTTAGTTTGTGCATATTTTCAACATGCTGAATTACAGCCTTGCACGTTTGGGACAATTATTTTCATCAGAGTAGATTTTTTCATATTGTTCTATCATATCATTGCTGCAAAAGTTATCTGTAGCTTGCTTTAAATATGCATTCAGAAAGTACAACCCTGTTGATTATACATTCTTCCTCATTCTGTACAATTGTTCAATACTTTGTGCAAGTCATCATTTTTTCCTATATGTGAGAATCTAGAAAAAAACTGTTTGGAAGCTTATTTCTCTATTCGGTATACTTGTCTGCAAGCACAAAGTGAACTTTTAACCTTAGATTCTAAATAAGATGAAGTTTGGTATCCATAATTACAACAAATCTGGTGCTTAGGAAATATTTTTCATCATCCAATTATAAAGGTTCAGTAGCTACTGACAGTGAACAGCATTGAAAGACAGGACATTAATTATTTTTTCACAGAATAAAAAAAATCAGACAAATGATAATGGGATTAAAAGTCAATGTGTATTTTCAAAATAAGCAAAAAGGTTTATGACATGGAGCAAAGTAAGACAGAATCTGATGTACAATTATGCACTGATAATGAGCATTACTAAAATGTACAAACTTTTCTTGAAATTTGAAAAGAGGAAGAATGAGTTTAAGAATATATGATAAAGGCAGCTAAGAATTTGGGTTAGAGTATACAAATGGGCCAATGAGAAAATGTGGTTAAAAGGGGTAGAATTTATATATGATTTTAAAGAGAGTTTTTATACAATTATGTATTGTTGATGTATGATGCCAAGAAATTATCTAGAATATATAAAAACACTTCAAATGTATTTTAGAAACGCGAAAGAACATTTTATCATGCTTGGTGGACATGTAAAAAAAATTAAAATATCTGGCTTCAATTACATAGTGAGATATAGACAATTTTGAAATGAATATTTGGTTAAAGCCAGAATTTTTAAGATAAAATTAATAGATTAAACAGAAAAAAGTAATGGAAGGTTATTTCAATTTATGATTATGAAGCAAGAGCATTATATGAACACAGATGGAAAGATTTGATATAACTTACTAAGGAGGAATGGTTGGGGAAATTGACAGATTTTGTTGAGAAGTATAAATTAACTTCTTTGATCAGAGAAAAGACACTACTTACATTTATTGGTGACAGAAAATCTCTTACAGACATTTTGTTTAAAATGAAAAAAATAAACTTGTGATTTATGGCTTTGATAATTAGACAGGATAGATTATAAAAGAAGAGTATTATGATGTACGTTTAGAGAAAGAGCTTAAAATATAATTGTACATAACTGCTGTAAAGAATATCAGAAACCTCTTCTTAGTATGCTTCTCCACTCTCACTGTAAAAGCCATATATAAAACAAAAGTACAACTTCACATTGTCTCAATCACTGCAATCAAAAATAGATTCAAAAGAATCACTGAGTATGGGCAAACATACAACTTTGGTTCACAATTGCATACACATATAATGGTCATAGCAAACACTCTTTTCCAACAACACAAGAGATGACTCTAACACAAGGACATCACCAGACAGTTAACACAGAAATCAGTTTGACTATGTGCTCTGCAGCCAAAGATGGAGAAGCTCTATATATATTTAGTAAAAACAAAACCAGGAGCTGACTGTGGCTCAGATCATGAGCTTCTCATTGCAAAATTTAGGCTTAAATTGAAGAAAGTAGGGGAAAGCACTAAGCCACTCAGGTATGAACTAAATCACATCCCTGATGAATATATGTACAGTAGAGGTGACAGATAGATTTAAGGAATTAGATTTGATAGACAGAGTGCCTGAAGAACTATGGACAGAGGTCTGCAATATTGTACAAGAGGTAGCAACTAAAACCATCCCAAAGAAAAAGAAAGGCATCTTGATGCGGATGAAGAAGGAAAGTACAAAAGTTGGCTTGAAACTTAATATTAAGAAAACTAAGATCATGGTATCTGGCCCTTTCAATTCCTGGCAAATAGATGGGGAAGAAATCGAGGTAGTGACAGATTTTATTTTCCTGGGTTGCAAGATCACCACAGATGGGGACTGCAGCCAAGAAATTAAAAGACACTTGCTCCTGGGGAGGAAAGCTATGGCAAGTCTAGACAGCATTCTAAAAAGCAGAGACATCACCCTGCCAACAAATATGTGTATAGTCAATGCTATGGTTTTCCCAGTTGCAATGTATGGCTGTGAAAGTTGGACCATAAGAAAAGCTGAGCACCAAAGAATTGAGGCCTTTGAACTAAGGTGCTGGAGAAGACTCCTGTGAATCCCTTGGACTGCAAGGCGATCAAACCGGTCAGTCCTATAGGAGATCAATCCTGACTGCTCTTTAGAAGGCCAGATCCTGAAGATGAAACTCAAATACTTTGGCCACCTAATGAGA
>JANHFK010003782.1:322303-334005 GCA_036250565.1 Sibynophis collaris | reverse complement strand
GGGCGTGGTGTGGCTTGGTGGGCGTGGCAGGGGAAGGATACTGCAAAATCTCCATTCCCACCCCACTCCTGGGGGAAAAAATATTGCAAACTCCCCATTCCCTCCCCACTCTGGGGCCAACCAGAGGTGGTATTTGCTGGTTCTCCAAACTGCTCAAAATTTCTGCTACCGGTTCTCCAGAACCTATCAGAACCTGTCAGAACCTGCTGGATTTCACCCCTGGGTGAAATCCAAATTTTTTTACAACCGGTTCTGTGGGCGTGGCTTGGTGGGCATGTTGTGGCTTGGTGGCATGGCTTGGTGGGAGTGGCTGGGGAAGGATACTGCAAAATCTCTGTTCCCACCCCACTCTGGGGCCAGCCAGAGGTGGCATTTGCTAATTCTCCGAACTACTCAAAATTTCCACTACTAGTTCTCCAGAACCTGTCAGAACCTGCTGGATTTCACCCCTGGGACCTACACTTGATCTGGAGTTGGCTGTACCAACACTGAATAAACAAACAAATAAGCTTGGGAAACTCATCTATTGCCCCCGGTGATTTTTTTGATAAAAATAATTCTCTGTGGAAGCCCTACAGGTGAAGCAAGCTGTGTGGAAAGCCAATTTATTGTGAGGTGATACTGGGTAGATAATATGTATTTTTCCCCTTCCCCTCCTCTGCTTTTCCACTGTAAAAATTCCTTCCCAGAAACAGTTTTTTTAGGAGACTAACATGGGATTCCTATAATGTGGTGCATATGTTGTATGGCTTAACCCCAATTCTGCCGTGAAAAAAGAGAAAGAAATATATTAGAGCAGAACAGGGAAACCTAACCCAGCATTGGCTTTGCAAGACATCTGTATAGCTGTCTTTTCATTTCGACTTCTGTAATTGCCATTTGAGAACAAAGATCAAGGAGATAAAAGTTCACCTACCAGCTATATTGGAAAGAATCCTTTGTCCCTGATGACACGTACCCTTCATTTGTTTGAAAAGCCTGCTGTTGCTGCTTACAAAATTAATACCACAAGCACACAAGACTTGTGCTTTCTCTTCCATCTTTGGTTTTCATCTACTGCTTTCGTAATGTGATTTGGAGAAAAAGTCTGATGGGAAAAAAATGTTATCATGAAAGTCAACATTTTAAAAAATCTCATAATAACTGTATCTCAGTAATTTGTTGAAGAATATGAACTGATTATGGAGGCCTAACTTAATAAAAAAGCAGCTGGATCAATATTTATTTTCAATTGATATATTTGTAATGTCAATCCATTAGTGTTATAACTTGGGCCTGCTTAAATTTCACTTCAGATGCTTTCCTTGCATTTTATAGCTTGATCACACAAAGTTATTTAGCACAGTTCCTTGATTTTTGTTAACTTTATTTACAGTTGTATATATAATTTATAGATTTCATTCTGGGTTATTAAATTAAACCCAGTCCTGTTGTTAAACAATATAGTTAAGTACATTGTATAAACCAGGAAAGCCAAAGTTAATTGTCTTCAGTCCTCAACACTTTTACTTAAAGGAAACCGAGAGGGGAAATAATAATTCTTTAACTCCAGAAGTGAAAAAGACTAGCCAGAGTTATTTTTAGTTATTATATGACCATTACTGAAGAAATCATATTAAAACTTTACTTATATTACACTGGAGTATTTGAACTTTTAGCTCTATCCATTGGGATTGTAACTACAACAACAGGATATTAAAAATTTAAGGGTATCTTGGTTTCTAGTATCATTTTTTTTATTCTGAAAGTAATATAATGAAATATATCATCAAAAGCAGGTTTATTGCATTTAATCATTATCATTGTATAGTGCTCAGCCCTTGGGTTCTGGTGTTAAATTGCATCTTCGCAGGCTTGTCATAATGCACACACACACACTGATTCAATCAAAAGCAATGATAACATATGATATCTCTCCTAAAATTCATGTTACTTGGGAGCTCCAATCATTTCATTTAGGCTTCTAATCCTAATTAATCCAACATGATTAAATCTTAAAAAGGTTTCTGCAAAAGAATATCCACACAAAATCTGCATAATAATTTCTTACAGAGAGTTGAAAAAAAGACTGTGCTTGTCAACTTCTAACCCATTTCTAAACAAAGAAATGTCCTCAATTACCATCCTAAATTTTTCCCCAGAGGGCTGCTTGCCTGCAGGTAAGTAACTTGTTCCCTTTCTAGCTTAGATTTGCATCTTGAAAATTACCTTGGAAATAGTTTTTTTTTTTAAGGTATTTATTTATGATCTAATTCTAAACCAAAGCATCTGGAGGGTAGAGATGTGATAACAAAACAAAAACCACAGAAGCTTTAGTTGTGTTCTTACTTAATCTTTTTCTATGGATCAGCCTTCCTCAACCTGATGTCTTGAAGATTTTCCAAGATGAATTTACTATTCTGATAGAAGGTACAATGGTTGAAGTTTATTGGAATTGTAGCCAAGAGTTCTAGAAGGCACCGCTGTTGTGGACTAGAGCATTGTTAAAAATTGGTTTCCCCCTAATTGTTGAAGGACTCGTTGGAAAGCTGCCAAAGTATCTTAGGGAATTGCAGAGTCACTAGGGGGAGGCATTTAGCTGTTGTACTATCAATATTTTCCTTCCTTGGGAGGCCCTAATTTGCTCCTTATTTTCCTGACTGTATAGTTCCTGAGCTTGAAGCAGCTGCAAGAGAAGTACAAATTCAGGGAGGACTTCCTCTCACTTCTCATATCTTTTTGGGTGTGTGTGTGTGTGTGTGTGTTTGTGTGCTCGTGCATGTGTGGTAGAGAGAGGGGGGGGAGTTGCAGCTGTTGGATTTTTATTTGTCGCCCAGTTGTGAAAAGCAGAAGAGCCAGGTCAGGGGGGGAGAAAAACAGGTGCCATGCCTTTTTTTGGACGGTGTTGGTAACTTTATGCTCTGTTGCAATCAAAGGGATGCTCGTTCGCAGTCCAAATCCTAGAGATCAGAAGCAGTAGATTTAGGGGTAAACCTCCTAAATCTCATGGAGCCAATTCTAATATAAAGGGGAGCTCATGTAGCTTTCGAGAAGAGGGAACATTGGCTATATGAACTGAATAAAAGCATTCTAGTGTCATCTTCTCCATGGCAAATGAGATTTATACATGCAGGGATTGTATTTTTGTTTTATATTGTTAGGGGCTAAGACAGATTTCTATCGCAGAGTGCCTGAAATAGCTAACATCCAAAAGAGACTTGTGTCCTTTTCTGATACCATAATAAATAGGCCTCGAGGACAGCAATAGGACACAGGAAGACATCAAGAGAAATGTATGTTCATTGTTGAATCTAACATAAGAGCTGCTTCTTACAAATAGCATATGTTCTGGGAGTTGTATATCAGGATTATACTACCTTAGACTGCAGACTCCAATGTCTTGGAGCATTACATTTAATAATGACAATGGAAGAGAGCAAGAAAGCGTACACATTTAAGTGCCGTGATAAACTATGAATCAGTGGTTTTACAAAGGCCATATCATTGTGACTTGTAGGTGAATTGCACTGGAAACATTTTTAAAAACTAACTTAACTGTTTTGCTACCAATACATTTCCTTTACATTGAGCACATATATTATAGAATTTCATTTCCCTTTTTTTTTTACTAGCTATACCAGATCTGGGCTACAGAATTACAGATGACCAGTAGATGAAAGCAACAAGTTAGAATTTTCTGTCACTCCTTGAGGACATCTTGTGGTTGTCCAGATTTTCATTGCCTAGATTTAGAAGCCCAAATTTAATTAAATGCAGCCTGACAAATGTGGGAAAGGTCAAGGACAGAACACAGTGGAAATGATTAACAATTTACACCAGGGGTGTCAAACTGGCGGTCTGTGGGCCGGATGTGTCACATGCAGGCCACGCCCACCCCAGCTCCATGAAGGGAATTTTTTTTTGCGATACGTCATGTGACATCAATGTGACGCCACAAGGTTGACACCAGTGCTTTACCAGACAGTGTATAATAATCCTTCTCTTGACTTCTCTTGTAAAAGGAATAGAGGAGAAAAGATAGAATACATTCTATTTTCCTAGAGCCAATAGAATTTCTCATTTTTGAAATGTTTTGTGTTGTTTCCTGTCTTATAAAAGAGATCCTAATCACATTATAGCAGAGATAATAACAGTATTGTGATATTTTTAGGATTGAATATAATAAAACCTTACAAATATTATAAAATCTTAGTAAGACCGCATGTGGAATACTACATCCAGTTGTGATCACCACATTACAAAAAAAAGAGGTTGAGACTTTGGGAAAAGTACAAAGAAGAGCAAATAAGATGATTAAAATATATGAAGAATGGTATGGCTAGTCTAGAGAAAAGAAGAACTAGGGGTGACATGATAGCCATATTTCAGTATTTGAGAGGCTGCCACAAAGAAGAGGGGTTCTACTTATTTTCCAAAGCACCAGTGGGCAGGACAAAGAACAATGGAAGGAAACTAATCAAGGAGAGAAGCAGCCTGGAATTAAGGAGAAATTTCATAATAATGAGAACAATTGACCAGTGGAACAGCTTGCCTTCAGAAGTTGTGGGTGTTCCATCACTGAAGGTTTTAAAGAAGAGCCACTTGTCTGAAATTATATAGGGTCTTCTGCTTGAGCAGGGAGTTGGACTAGAAGACCTCCACAGTCCCTTTCAGCTCTATTCTGTATTGAGTTGAATACACTTATGGCAGAACATACATACTGTATACTGGGGGTGCGATTCTAGAAATCTCAGCCAGCTCCAATTATGGAATTTAATTCCATCATATTGAAGACCAGTAGAATGAAGAAAGCATAAATAATTATGTTCCACTGTACCCTGCATTAAAGTAAAATATTGATAAAATTTCGTGACAAATTAAAACACTTTCTTCATTATACATTGCAGCGTACAAACTAACTTTAATAGAAATAGGGATATTACAGTTCCACCACAGAATGTAACATTTTTGCTAGACTGGGAGAGATGTCTCTGAATCTCAATAGGGCACCCAGGCTGATTAAGACAAGATGATTTTTATCTATGGTTAGCATAGTTGGAGAC
This sequence comes from Sibynophis collaris, assembly GCA_036250565.1. Lineage (NCBI taxonomy): Eukaryota > Metazoa > Chordata > Lepidosauria > Squamata > Sibynophiidae > Sibynophis > Sibynophis collaris. The sequence continues at coordinate 328,963 of JANHFK010003782.1, read as the reverse complement.
AACAATGAAGCCTAGAAGTGTTGAAGGCAATTGTAAGAGATAAGCAGAAAAAAAGATGGTGAGATTATACTGATGAGCTGCAATATAGTCATGGGTAGCTTTTTAAGTAGGGCAGGGAAATCTAGTAAGCCAATGTCGGCAGAATATAAACAGACAATCCTTCACGCCATCAAATTACTTGCCTAACGCATTGCACAGCTCTTTCTTTGCCCTGTTTAATCTCTCCTCCTCTACCATGTTGAAGAAAAGGTATATCACCATACCCCTCTGGCAGACTGAACTACTGTGACCTGAAAAAAGAGACTAGTCCTTACAGATTTTACTCTGCTAATTGTTCAAGGCCATTGAGACATTTCTGCAGTCATGATTGTGACCTAGAAGAACCTGAAACTCTAGCCCATGCTTTTCCCCATTGTTCTTCCAACAGCAGTTTGTGCCCACTCACACAACTCTATTCACTAATAAAAGTTCCACCCATTCTGAGGATGATTTCATTTGTTTTTTTGCAGTCAGCCCCAAACTGTAACATCTCCAGAAAAGTTATAAAAAGTATCTCAGTTGCATTGCTTTACACAGGAAAATGCCAAGTTAGTTTTGGGATCGTATGTATGTGTTTGTATTATGTATGTATGTGTGTCACTGTACACACACACAATTTTCTTACACTTTTAATGGAATTTACTGTATGACTCTATGTCTTTCTGTCACAGATAAATTGGTCAATCATCTCAACAAAATTATTTACATAATAGTTTTGGTAATTTAGTATGTTAGTATTTTATTCGCAAAGTTATTGAAGATATTAGTGAATTAGTTCTAATTATTTAATTTCATTTAGTTTTCTACTCTTTGTATTTATAATGTAATTTAGTTTGACCCATTTTATTTCTCTCGGTATGGAAATCTTAAAGTCAACTTTATAATCCTTTTTTAGTGTATAAAATGGGGTCACTAGTGGTGCTAAAGCTACTAAAGGTAAATTAGGTTTCCCCTGTCCAGTCGTGTCCGATTCCAGTGGGATGTGCTCATCTCTTTTTCTTAGCCAAAGGAGCCAGTGTTGTCCAAAGACAATTCCATAGTCATGTGGCCAACATGACTATACACAAAGGCACACAGAATGCTGTTACCTTCCCATCAAAGTGGTATCTCTTTATCTACTCACATTTGCATGCTTTCAAACTGCTAGGGGGATAGAAGCTGAGGCAAATAATGGATGATCAGCTCATCATGCATCACTCTGGTCTTGAAGCTAGGCTGTCAGTTTTACAGCTGACAAGCTCAGCATCTTTAATCACTGAGCCATCACACTCCCCTGACAAGGTTGCTAGGTGTTTTTAAAGATACTGGATATTACTGGTGACAGATACTTCAGTGGATAAGACTTCAAACTAGCAAAAGACACTACAGGCATAGTGATGTCCATCTGAACTGAAAGGACCTGAACATAGAAAATAAGAAAGATGACCTGGACAGAAATATGCAAATACCTATGCAAAAGGTAACTGATTTTTTTTAAAGTCCAGAGCAACAAGATAAAACTCAAAAGCAACTAAGATGCTTCCCTAATTACCCAATTATAAGAAGGGGCAGGACATCTGTTATTATAACCAGACTTTATATACAGATTACACTCTGTATAGTCCACAGAGGAAGTTTACCCTAGGTGGATAAAGTTTTCTGAATTCATTGCCATTCAATTGGAAACACCACAGGCTTCTCAATGTCTCAGTTCCCATCTCCCTACAGCTACCACTAGCCCATTTTATAAAAATAGACCAGTGGGTGAAAAATTCTTTATTACAGAGTATACAGTAAGTGATAATACAAGTAGCAGATAACTAAAATTTAGAAAACTGTCCAATTGATAGCAAGTCTTGAATGCAGTTATAGATAATAAGGACTCACGTGTTATCTAAGTTGAACTGTGATCGCACATAAGCAGGCTGAAAAGAAAAGAACAAATTGGCCATATGAATGACACATATCTCCCTCTCTCCCTCCACCCCTCTCTCTTCCTCCCCTCCTGTGTGAGTGTATTTCATTGAGCTGGAGATCCAATTGCCCCAAGCTCCTTAGTATTCAGAGATTTCTTATGAAATACATTCTGGACCAGCAAGTTTTATTACTAGCTATTATTATGATGACATAAGTGCATGAAATAATTAAATTGGTAATATTGAATTGGGGGGGGGGGGAGGAATACAAAGTTTAATTTTCAAATGACTCTAAAAGGATGGGATGGAAAAGTATATGCAAAAAACAATCATAATCACCCTTTCATTTGCAGAAAAACATGAACTCTTGTGACCTTACAGACAAAAACATAGGAAAAGGGTGGTTATATACATGGGTGGTCCTCACATTTCCCAACATACACAATTTCCACAACTGCAAGAAACAATGATTAAAATTGAAGGTTGAATATTACAGAACATTCATTCATAGATGGTAGATGCTGCACACACGATTGCCCTATTTTGTACATGACTACCTGGGTCCAGTTGAGTTAATTTCAGATAGAACAGGATTGCTGCCAACAATGCAAAAGTAACTATGTCTACTCAGATAATTTAAGTATAATTCATTCTCCGAGGGAAAAAAAAAACCATTTGGGAATGTAACCCTAGGCTTCCTCCAAAATTACAGAAAGCATCAGCTAGAATTTCACCTGGGAGCAAGTTGCCTTTCTTTGTTCCTCATTTATCTCGATCATAGTCATTTTAAAAATTGTTTTCCCCTCATTTTCTAGAGATGAACTTCAGTTCCATTCAGCAAGCAGAGGAAGGAAGGAAGGAAGGAAGGAAGGAAGGAAGGAAGGAAGGAAGGATTCTGATGCTTCCTGACAGCTTCCCACAAGGAAACTCAGTGGGAGAACCTGAAGGAAGTTGGAGGTCACTCCTACTCCCGCTGCTTTTTTGCCTGCCTGTGGTCCTTCTCCTTCCGGTTTAGATAAGGAAAAAGTTCTGAAATAATGAACCAATGGATCAGGGATTCTCTAGTAATAATCTAAAAACAAATAACTCCATTTAAGTAGGTATATAAAGCATGTATAGTCAAGACTATGGTTTTCCCAGTTGCAATGTATGGCTGTGAAAGCTGGACCATAAGAAATTCTTTGAGCGGCAAAGAATTGAGGCCTTTGAACTCTGGTGCTGGAGAAGACTTCTGTGAGTTCCTTGGACTGCAAGGCAGTCAAACTGGTCAGTCCTAGAGGAGATCAATCCTGACTGCTCTTTAGAAGGCCAGATCCTGAAGAGGAAACTCAAATACTTCGGCCACCTAATGAGAAGGAAAGACTCACTGGAGAAAAGCCTAATGCTGGGAATGATTGAGGGCAAAAGAAGAAGAAAGGGACGGCAGAGAATAAAGTGGCTGGATGGAGTCACTGAAGCAGTCGGCGTGGGTTTAAATGGTCTCCGGGAGATGGTAGAGGACAGGAAGGCCTGGAGGAACATTGTCCATGGTGTTGTGATAGGTCGGACATGACTTTGCAACTAACAACAACAACAACAACAACAACAAGCAATTGTTAAGTGAATCATTGCAGTTAAATGAACCATGTGGTTGTTGAGTGAATACAGCTTTCCCCATTGACTTTGCTTGTCAGAAGCCAATTGAGAAGATCACAAATGGAGATCACATGACCCCAGAGTAATGCAATGACCTTAAATACATGCTGATGGCCAAAATTTTGATCCTATCACTCTGAAGACATTGTGATGGTTGTAAGCAAGAGGACCAGAAGTAAATCAGTTTTTCCCCCCAGTGCCTTTGTAACTTTAAATGGTTGCTCAACAAATGATTGTAAGTTGAGGACTACCTAATATTTACAAATACGTTGTGAGAGAAAGCAGCAATTTCTGGCTTTCTCTGCCTTAGATCCTTTGCCTTCTTATGGATTAGTTGATTTAATCTTAAAGTGAAGATGGCATTCCTGGAAAAGGAATAGAGGCTCGGTTTCTCTTGGACAGCTGTTTCCCCCAGAAGATTTGAAGTTGTCTGCCCATATTAGATGGGCTCAGTCCACCAGGACTGTGGTGTAGTTTTAGCGAGTAAGTAAAGATATTTATCCAGAGACGGGATTCCAATTTACTGACTCCTGCTTCCTGTCGAAGAACTGCATTTAGGACACAGCGGGCTACCTGAAAGATGCTTCTCAAAAATGTTGTTTGAATTCTTTCTAAGGTGTTCACGCTGTTATATGGTCCTAGCTGAACCCCATATATAGCAGTGCTGTAGCTGTAGCGGCAAACAACTTAAATTGCAGCAGGGATTAAACTGTGTTCAACTGGCAAAATAATCATCTTGAAGAGCTGAATCGGATCTCTGTGCATTATCAGATACGTAATCCAAGTGGGCATTGCTGTTTCCTGAAGCTCGAGAAACTATATAAAGATTTTAACCTGCCCGATGGACTTCCCCACCTAAGTTCCAGCTTCTCTGTTATGGGCATTTGGAGACGATATAGTCTTAGAATAATTTATTATTAATTCCTACTTTGTAGAATAAGGAGGAAGTGGATCTCCAAGCACTTTTAAGGTCAATGGAAATCAAGGAGAGAATTACTGCATATTGTCAGCGTAGAGCGGTAAATTGATATGTCCGTGGGCTAATTTTGGAGGATGAAAGGTAGAGTTACTTAAATGAAGGACCAATGAGTTTATATAATCATTAAACAAAACTGGAGCCATTGGGGAGCCTGTTTCATAGCTTTGGTGGTGCATGAATGCTCCAACACTGGAAGTTTTAAAGAAAAGATTAGATAGCCATTTGTCTGAAGTGGCGTAGGGTTTCCTGCCTAAGAGGGCGTTGGACTAGAAGACCTCCAAGGTCTCTTCCAATAACTCTGTTATTCTATTCTATTCTAAAACAGAATTAGCTCATCTGGACAAGCTTCCTGTTTGCTCTATTTGCAAGGCTGACGATTGATATAATGTTTGCCCTATGTCAGGAAAGCATGGATCCCTACATTCTGGACTAATTGTAATTTCCAAGTAGTCTTTAAAGGCAGCCCATTGTAAACACATGGCAATAGACTATGCCCGTGGTGTTGAGAACATGAGTTACTGTCTCATTGGGTCCTCCAACACCAGATAAGGATGAAATTGATGCACCAGCCAAAGATGGGCAGAAGCCTCCAGAACCATGGACTTCATCTGCTGTTCCAATAGGAGCTCCATGTAGAGAAGAATCCCCAAACTATGGTCTTGCTCCTGTCCATCCAAGGATAACAATGGCATCCTGGTAGAGTCCCAATTAGTCTCTCATCCAGACCCTCTCCAGTCTCTAGAGGCTGGAACAGAACATCAATATCATTTCTTCCACAGCCCAGGATAGTGAAGTATAATTGGCCTCGTTCCTCTTACATTTTTTAGGATTCTGGTATTTACCTTAGACAAGAATTAAAGAGACTTCGTTGAAATCCCTGTAATTTGTGCTTCCTTGAACTTGCCTCGCTCCATGGGGCTTAAGGCACAGACCCCCACCGTCTTGAATAATGTGCAAAATAAACACCCGTGGCTAAATGGAATTCAGGAGGATCTCTTTAAGGATGTATGTGATCCTCTAAAGCTGTAAGTGTGTAATGAGTTAAAGCCCTATTCTTATGCTGGTGAGGATGCAACTCTGCTTAGAAAAAGATAAGGTTTCTGACACTTCAAGGACCTCGGAGTAGATTATGCTAGTTATAGCTATATAAATCCATAGACGCACAATTTAGATCTCCCTTGGTTGTTTTATGCGTTCTGCAGCTACTCCCCCAAAACACTTCATGGTCAGTCAGCCTTCACTGATGGACTCTGCAGAAAAAGCTACCATTACTGGTGACTTCCAAACCAGTTAAATTATAGTTATTTGTTTGAAGATTGTATGAGGTGAGAGAGAGAGAGAGAGAGTGGAAGGAAGGAAGAAGAAACATGATGGAAAAAGACAATTGCAGCAAACAAAGATTGTCTCGAAATGAGATGGGTGCGATGCATCCTGATGCAAACTCTGCACGTTACATACTTGCATCCTGAGACAAGAGTTTAACTGGTGGTTTTATTGTGTCCCGACACCCTTTAATTTTATTTATTTATTATTTATTAAATTTATGTGCCTGCCATTTCACTATCCAGAGCAACTCTGGGCGGCTTATGATGCATTTCACATTTTTCTCAGTTTGCCGCTTGCTCCCGAGTGCTTTCTTTGGAAAAAATGAAGAACAAAAAGGACATTTAATACCAAAGAGGAACTGATTCGAAGAATAATTTGGGGTTCCAACTTGAGCCATGGTTGTGCAGGAATAAATAAAAATTGAAATCCAGACTGCTTGGGAAGAAAGATAATTGTTTAATCCCAAAAGCAAAGACGGTAACGGCAGAGAAAATGGGGTACAAAGAGATTGTTTTTTAGGGGAGCTTGTTGTGGCTGTGGAAATGTGTATGTGCTTCTAGGGTGATGTGTGTGTGTGTGTGTGTGTGTGTGTCTACCTGTCATCATGATGTTTACTTATTCTTGTGAACATGCAGTTCTGCTGGGAGACAGTTTTAATTAACTCTGTTGGTGTTTACAGGCCTTCTCCTTTGATGGGTGGATTAGATCTGGGTAACTTATTTGGGGGCTTAAGGAAGTTCGAGAAAAAGATTCCCCCCCTCACCCCCACCCCCATTTGCTATTTTT
>JANHFK010003782.1:168342-180190 GCA_036250565.1 Sibynophis collaris | reverse complement strand
ATTTAAAATCTCTAGAATAAAATAATAAATAATATTTTATCTGTTATTTATTATTTTATTCTAGAGTTTTTAACTAGGTATTCCTTGAGTGTTCTTAACTGATTCTGGTCTCTGGTCTTTGACTGTAATAATCTTACTCGACTTGACTTGATATTTCTGTTGCCTAAAAGAAAGACAACAGAGAAAAGCTAATGAGCTTCCTTGTAAAAGGTGAAGCAGTAAAAGGGAGAGATGATTGAAGAAGAAAGACAATTGCACAAGATTTTGTTGAATAGTGTTTATTTTTGAATTAAAAATGATGGTAAAATACTGACATTCTTGAACAATACATTTTACTGCAGAAATCAAGGCTATGTAGTTAGTCATCCTAAAAGCCATTACTACATCCCTCCATGGCAACAATATATAAGAATTAACTGTGATACAGTATTTGATTGTGAAGGAAGAGTTCAAATCTCCCTTCTGCCTATTATTTTTATTCGGCAGCTGCTACAAACATACCAGTTTCTTTTGCTGCTAATGCTACTTACTGTACACAGTAAGACTATTGTTAGATTCAGAGCCCCTCCAACGGGGACAGAAGGAAAATGTTTTTCTACTGGGTGAAAAGCATGGTTGAGCTTTTCATTCTATTTATATTCAATTTGCTGAATTACAAATCTAAGTGGATAGGTTTGGGTGAAAATTATGCATTTTTGAGTGATTTCATTATTTATTGATTTGATTTGATTTGTATCCTGCCTTTATTGTTTTTTAAGTAACTCAAGGCAGTGGACATATATTTCTTCTTCCAATTTTCCCTACAACAACAACCCTTTGCGGTAAATAGTCAAAGGTCTCATGCTCTCTTCCACATCTTCTCTGCTATATATAAGGCTCTTGTGATATGAACCAATAAAAATCTGAAAAGTTTGGATATATACCAATGCAGATCATTCTTGAGTGGGATGATGAGTAAATTTCTATTCTGAAAACATTACAAATATTTAGAACCAAGTTAAGCTTTATTAAATACCTGAGAATCACAAACCTCTTGAATTTAATTAAAGTTGAGCTTTGGCAAGAACATTATGCTATATCCTGTAACAATTGTGTCAATAGAGGTTTTTTGCAGTTACTTGTTGTTCAGAGTTGGTAGATTGTAATAGCTTGTAAATAGATAAATAAAGTAACAAACATCAATCTTCTCAAATGAAAATTGAGCAAGATCAAGATTAGATTCTGCCATTTGGGAAATGAAGTCATAACCTTAAGTCATGGATCTTTCTTCTTCCCACCCTACTTCTCTCAAGGGCAAACAACTATGTTTATTGCACATTGTCTTGACACTTACTAAACTAGCCACTTAGGCGCCCTGGAGAAAAAGTCATCAGATTTCCAGTGTTGAAAAAATTGCATTAATACCAGACCAACAATCGAGTAAGTAAACAATACCCCAATCAACGAATTAGAAATTCAGAAAACAATTAAACAGTATATACGGTATATACTTGACTAGGTATAACAGCCTAGTCAAAGATCTGCCAAGAAGAAAACAACCCTCCCACTAACATTGATAGGACAAGCTGTATATAAACAGAAAGCAAATACTACTCCCTCTAGATTTGATGATGTTATCTAGTTGGATGATGAAACATCTTTAAGAAAACAACCAAGCTCAGAGAGTACAGAGGATCCAGTTTTGAAAAAAGTGAGTTTTACCTATTAGCCCAATTAGCTTCAACAGAAAGGGGGCATTATATTTCCTCTACCTTAGGCAGCAAATGTCCTACAGCCGTGATGGCAAACCTATGGCACGTATGCCAGAGGTGGCATGCAGAGCCTCTCTGTGGGCATGTGCGCTGTTTCCAAGTGTTCTTCTGGTTTCCAGCACACATCTTTGCGGGTGCCGGAGCATCGGAAAACAGCCTGAAAAATAGCCCAAAACAGGCAGTTTTCCAGACCTTTTTTGGAAATGACCCAAAAAATGTTTTTGGCCCAAAAAAACAGCCCAAAAATGGCTTGAAAACGGCCTGAAAAACAACCTGAAAATAGGCATGTGCATGCCAGCCAGCTGGTCTTCGGGTTTCTGGCGCTCCAGCGTGCATGCATGTACATTCCGGTTTGGGCACTTGGTGCCAAATAGGTTCACCATCACTGTCCTAGAGCAATCCTCAGGAGGATGAAAACAAGTGTAGGTGAAGTCCTACATAGATAATATGAATTATTAGTTCAGTTATATCTGGGGATTCACCATCAACTGTTTAGAAGGAAGAGAAGATACCAGGTACCCCTTCCCTTCCATCTTTCAAACAGGAGATGCTATTGTATAAAGAAATTTGGGATTGTTGTATTGGTGAAAATAAGTTCAAATGTTCCTCCTCATGCTGTCTGAGAATTTGGGGAATCATAAATCCAATCATCTCCACATCATTGCATAAGGAAAGCCTCAACTAGTTCCTATTTCAAAGACCACAAACATTAAAATGCAGTACGAATTTCCTCATTTTAGAACTATAATTTTTCAGTCATTCACTTATATACTCTTATCACTGGTTCTCAACCTGTGGTCTGTGGATCCGGGAGGCCACGATATCATCACAGGGGGTCCACGAAGGCTTGAAGAAATGTTATGATTTAAATCTGGAGTTAAGTCTTGGGTGTCCGTGACCCAAAAGGTATTTAAAGGGGGTACGTGGTGAGGAAAAAGTTGAGAAGCACGGTCCTTTATTTACTCTAGGAATTTAAGGATGCACACAGAATAATTAGAATTCTCATTCTCATTTTAGTTTCACAATAACTCAGTATAATAGGTTAGGCTGAAATATAGCATTGGGCTCATAGCCATTTAGTAAGCCTTCTATCTCGGTGGACTTTCTCATCCAATGTTGTAATCCAGTGGCACATTGCAATGCAACTGAGTTAAATAAGCAGCCCCACATGAACTGGGAATGAGTATTATATCTTTCCCTCTCTGTGTAGTTTATTTACAAATAGGAATGTTTGGGGAATTCCTCTCTATCATATTCTGACAAAAAAAAAGAGATGAATTTAGTACTTCCCAGACTCGAATATCAGAAAGCTTTTTTCCAAATTTTGCAGTAACCTTTAAAACACACACACACACACATAAATTCACAATTTATGGATAAAATAGTTTTGAAATTATAAAATGGAATGCGATATTTCTTATTCCATCAGAATATGGAACTGGGAAAAAATAGATTTATGAATGAATACATACAAAACAAAGTCCGGAAATGGACTGTTCTCTCTGTTTGGATTCCCATTAAAGAAATAATATGGATGAAGATACAGGAAATTTGCACAGATCTTTCCAGGACCAATGAATGGAAATCACCGCATAAGCAAAAGCTGTTTATGCCATTTCTGGCCAAGACTTTCCTGAATGGATGCTAACTTCTACAAAATGAATTCTGTTCATTGCTATAGCTTGAAGTATGATGGTATATGCTTTGGTGAATCATAGCATGCTAGTATAAAATAAATTTATGTTGGATTTCTTTTCCGTTCCTACACAAAGACAAATTTTCCAAAAGTAATATTTAGACCTGCTAGGTTTAGTAGATTTGATTTAGCTGAATCTTAGTTTTCCCTCCTGTTTCACTTGACGTTCTTGTCCATATCTTACTTCCAACCCTGTTCTCAGCTCTTCTAAAATAAATAATCTAGAACAGTGATGGCTAACCTTTTAGCCATCGGGTGCCAAAAGTAGGGGGAGCATAGGGTCATTGTGCTTGAGCGTTCCCACACCCATAATTCAATGCTCCATGCCCCCTGCACCTACGCATGAGACACCCCCCCACTCCTTCCGCTTTTGGCATGCGATGGCAAGGTGTGCCCGGTAGGCCCGTTTTTCACCCTCCCCAGGCGCCAGAGGCTTTCTAGGAGCCTGGGGAGGGCAAAAACTGCCTTCCTCACCCCACCAGAGGCCTTCCGGAGGCCGGAAACAGCCTTTTTCCCGCCTTTTGGTGGGCTCAGAAGGCCCAAAAATCAACCGACCGGCACACACATGTGCACTGCAGCTGAGCTGGGGAACGCTCGTGTGCCCACCAATATGGCTCCGAGTGCCACCTGTGGCACCCGTGCCATAGGTTTGCCATCACTTATCTAGAACATGTAGTCAGTCCAGCACTTCTCATATTAACAGGAAGAAACTAATATGTCTAGTAATTAAATGAATAGTTCCATATGGATTTTTTAAACTGGCATTTGATATTAAATCATCAGTATGGTTTACATATTTCACTGTTTTCTACAATCAGAGTTGTCAGGCTTAAAGCTGAACCAGGTCCTTGATTTACAGCCATTTGTTTAGCAAACATTTGAGGTTATAATGAAAAAACTGTAAAAAGTGACTTACGATTAGCACTGATTGTCATTGCAGCATCCTCATAGTCACGTGATCATGATTTGGATGCTTGCCAACTGTTACACATTTATGATGGTTGCAACATCCTGTGCTCATGTGCTTTGTGTCCTACCCAGCTTACTTTTGGCAAGCAAAGGCAAAGAAGTTGGCAGGGAAGATTGCAAGTCAACTTTGTGATGTCTCGCTTATTGATCCCACTGCTTAAGGATGAATTTTCCAGTCCCTATTGTAGTTGTAAGTCAAGGATTACTTGTATAACATTCCTATTTTCTGATACTCTCCCTCGGATCAGGCTTGTATAATTTTCAAACAAGAATTAAACAGGGTGACTAGATCCAAGTGCAAAGAGGAAATTAATAAAAATAAACCCAGAGTTCTCACTCAAGACACAAGTGGCCAGGCCCAAATTATCTTGCTTTGGACACATTATATGAATAATTAGCTTTCTGGAGAAAGTTCTAAAGTCAGGAAAGGTAGGAGAAAAGACACGAGGGTAACTAGCATCAAGGAAGGTGGACTAAAGTCACTATGGTAATTGGTGCGTCTCAGGAAGATCTGAGAGCTTAGATTAGGGGCAGATCCTCTTGGGGGAAATACATTATATATGGTTGTTAAGATTGATATAAACTTGATGATGCATAATCAACAGAATCATGGGAAAAGAGATGGAGCAAATACAGAAAATCCTTTGCCATGACCAACTGTTTTAAGCACAGTTTTCTGATCTCTTTTGAATGTGGATTTCACATTAAACAAATTAAACAAGACAAATTGCTTGAGTGTCTAATCTCACTTGGACTTAGAATAAACTGTTCTGTTCCATTCCATTCCATTCTATTCTATTCTCCTGAGACCTAAATTCAAAACATCAGTCAGGCATAAAGCTCACTAGATGACCTCAGTAGTAACCAGCTGAAATACATTGTCTTCAATTCCTTGAGAAAAGGCAGGAAATATGTGCAATGTGTTTATGTTATAAATAAACTTTATAAATATTTTAACCATAATATAGGTTTTAACCTATAATAACCACCTTAACCAAGTTTATTTGGTCATATCTATATCATGCCTGCTTTTTTCTGCAGATCAAGAGCAAGTCGTAGCACATTTTTCTTTTCTGTTCTAGGATCCAAACTGAGTTGGTCATTAAGACCAGAGGTTTAGTCTTCTGAACTTTTAGATTCATGTGGGAACCCACCTTCTGGAAACTTTTCTCTACCAGAGTATGTGCATTGCGCTATTCTATGTGTAGTATTTATATGATGCCTGGTTGCGTGTGGCTTTTTTATTTTGTTGATTGGGGTGTTGATGGCTGGCTATTTTCTGTTCTAGTTTGAATGACTGTGAAAGAGATGGGATAATTGGGAAACAAACTGAAGGCATTGATTCTGACATAATTATTTGTAATAAAATTTATTCCCTAATTTTTGTTGTTGTAAGGAATAATGTAAAGAGACAGCAATGTCCGGAATATAGGAAAGGAGAAAGGACAGTGGATATTAAAAAGAGCTAATCATCTCCAGGGAGCTAGACTAAATTAAAAACCTTAAGACCACCAAAAGGAAAATCTATCAACAGCAGGTAATCTTTGACTTACAACAATTTGTTTAGTGACCGTTCGAAGTTACAACAGCACCGAAAAAAGTGACTTATGACTGTTTTTCCCACTTACGATTATGACCATTGCACATCCCCATGGTCACATGATCGAAATTCAGACCCTTGGCAACTGGTTCATATTTATGACGGCTGCAGTGTCCCAAGGTCACATGATTACCTTTTGCGACCTTCTTACAAGAAAAGTCAATGGGGAGGTCAGATTCACAACCGAGTTACTAACTTAACAACTGCAGTGATTCACAAATGTGGCAAGAAAGGTCATAAAATGGGGTAAGCTCACTTAACAAATGTCTCACTTAGCAACAGAAATGTTGAGCTCACTTGTGGTTGTAAGTTGAGGACTATCTGTAATGGAAAAACAAGGTTTAAAAATATCTCACATAAAAAAGATATTAATTTATATCTTCCACCTGCTTTAAACTTTTGAAAAAGTAGAAACATAGAAATTGTATTTGGTAATGTAAAGTTCATATTTATCTTTGAGATAGCTACTCTAGTTCAATTTCTCAGAACAAATATGCCAAGATTGAATTAATAATAAATAGTTCAACTCAAATAATGAAAAACTTGCCTCAGGCTTTTTATCCCTACTTCCAACTTCTTTTTTCACACATGGCATTTGCAACTTTAATTTTAGTTTATGTGTATTTATGGATATTATATACAAACTACAGCATATTTTGCCTTTCCCTTCTGAGACTATTTAATGGAGCTTATGATTAAAAAATAATGAAATATCTATTTTAAAAAGTAATCATAAACAACTAGTTCTTCCTTGATTATCCACATGGGTTTGAACCAGGGGTAAAATCCAGCAGGTTCTGACAGGTTCTGGAGAACCGGTAGTGGAAATTTTGAGCAGTTCGGAGAAGCGGTAGTAGAAATTTTGAGTAATTTGGAGAACTGGCAAATACCACCTTTGGATGACCCCAGAGTGGGGTGGGAATGGAGATTTTGCAATATCCTTCCCCCAGGAGGGGAGAGGGAATGGAGATTTTGCAGTATCCTTCCCCTGGAGTGGGGTGGGAATGGAGTTTTTGCAGTATCCTTCCCCTGCCATGCCCACCAAGCCAGGCCCACAGAACCAGTAGTAAAAAAATTGGATTTCACCACTGAAGACATCAACACTATCGTTTTGACTTATAGCCCATTTCCTGTCACATAAAGTGGAGTTAGCTGAGGCAGAGTGGCTGGCTCAAAGTCACTCAGGAGCCTTTCATGCCTCAGGAAAGACAGACTCCTGGATTCTATCAAACTGGCTCTTAATAATGAGATGATAAATCTGATGGGTTGGAGACAATCAATTACAGCATTCAATTTCCTTCAACGTTCTCAGTGTATGGAATGAAAGTTGCAATGGCCGGTATCAGAAAAGTTATAGAATTTCTGAATCTATTTGGGGCCATCTTATTTTACCTCAGGTATCCAGATCCAGTCCTTGGACTGGAATGGTTGGTTTGAAACCAATCTCTGACTCTATTCTTTGCACAGTGCCTTTAATTTTCTTTTACCCTTAGAGAATATCCTGTGAAGTCTCCCATTTCTACATGTAAATAAAGTCTTAAATTTCAAACAATGAACCCAGTACAATACATTGTACCACTGTGGAAAGAGGCAATTAGTTTGGCTCTTAATCTTTCAGTGCTCCCTTCAACCAACACTATAATTTTTGGCTTATGAGATCAACTTTTCTCAGAAGATACCTCCTCTAGACATTTAAAAAAAATTCTATTACAGACACAAACATTGGGAAAGTTTCTAAAAATTGGTTTTCTCTCCATCTTTCATTAGTGTGATGGACTGAAGGACCAGAAGTAGCTTTTGGCAATACAGAGCTTTTGTATAGAGAAGACTAAAATAAGAGATTAGGCAGCCCCAGAAGAGGAAAAAGGTTCGGGGTAGAGAAAACACAGACAAATCTCTAAGATTTTGCTAAAGCAGTTTCTCAACCTTGAATTCTGGGAGTTGAAGTTCACACTTCTTAAAGCTGCCAAGGTTGAGAGATACTGCTGGTAAAATGTAGTTCTAGTTTTCCTGCAGACTGTGGTTTCCTGAATCTGCTCCAGCCTGTTTGGTTGATACCCACTTCATTTGTAGAAAGCATAAATAAAAATAGAGCTTACTTACTACATTTAGGTTTTTCTCATTATATCCACCTGTAAGGAAAATGTTTTGGAGGCAAAGCTGGTCAATCACTGGATAGCTGCATGCATAGATTTTCATGTTTTTTCCTCTCTTACTAGATGGAGAAAATTCTTTAGTGCCCCATATTTTCTGCAAAATAAAAATGACCCATGAATAGGGTTAGGGTTTAAATCACACTTACATAATTGTGCTTAACCTAATCTAACTTTGCATCTATTTTTTTGTATTCCTCACACTAAACTTATCATTGGAAGCCCTCCTCTAGATTCCTATCATCCAATCCTTTTTCATACATATCTACAAATTGACAGTAAAGAATAAACAAATTTTAAACATTTCGGTCAGTAGAATTCCACACTTCATTGCAACCAAATTGGAAATAACTTCTAAATAGGAAGAAAATATGTATGTAATTTAACAGATCTTAACATATTAATAGAGTTAGAAGGGACCTTTTGTTCATCTAGTTCAACCCCCCTATCCAAGCAGGAGATCCTACGCCATTTCTGACAGATGGCAGTCCAGTCTCTTCTTGAAAGCTTCCAGCCAGCTTAGTATCATTGCAAATTTGGTAAGTTCCCCTTCTATTCCCTCATCTAAGTCATTTATGAAGATATTGAAGAGCACTGGGCCTAAGATGGAACCTTGTGGTACCCCACTGCTTACTTCCCTCCATGTAGACGTAGTTCCGTATTTGTTGGGTACGGTTTGCCAGCCAGTTACATTTTAAAAAAAAAAACTGGTTGCTTTTTGTTGTTTTCATTCTGTTTGAATTGTAATCCATTCAGAGTCATGTACAGGGATCCCTTGCTAAATGATCCCAATTGGGACCCTCAACTCTGCTGCTAAATGAAGCGGTTGCTAAATTACATGACTGTGACTACGTTTTCCGGTTGTAAAGAGACAATTTCTCACCTTTGCCTTTTGTTTGCTTCCAAACTAGTACCCTGCCTTTTGCAAATCCACAAGCTCCTGTTTATTGTCTTGTACACCACAAAAGCAAAGTGATCGTGCCAGCAGCCCTGGGCTGGGAGCCACTGTGCACCATGTCAGCACTTCACCATACTTGATTGAAATCCTTTCTCCACTCCTTTGAAATGCTCAGGTGGATTTAAGGTGTTGGTGTAGCTTGGCCATGGCTTCCAGCTCCAGGCTGCTGACACAATTGCATTATCTTTGATGCATAGAAGAGCTTATTAAAACTTATTAAATAAAACCTACACATTAGAGCTACAGGGTAGAATATATAAATCTAATAAAGCGTACAAGATAAGAAATATGCAATCCTGCTTGCACTAATTTACTGCAGCCCCTGTACAAGTTTTATAAGGTGTGAAAACATATTCACATAGAAGGGAAGACAGCTTATTCTATAGCAATTGCTTCCCTTCCAATCTCTCTGCTGTATCTGTGTGTATGGAGGGGATCACAGGTCAGTCACAGCACAACTCATATTAACTGTAATCCTGACTGAAGGATGCCCTGAAAGTGGTAAATTGGCTGTAAAGTTATTTTTTTCAGCAGTGTCATAACTTCGAATGGTTACTGAATGAATGTTCGGCAATTGAAAATTATCTGTACATAACATGGATGGCCTATAAATTTACTTACTTATTTACTAAACACACATACACAAACATATATATGTATATACACACATACACACACACACATACTCAGACCAAAGTCTAAAGACAAACACAGTTTTATTGTATTATAATTCATACAGAGGTGTATAGGATTTTCCCAGAGAAGAACTAGGTTTCCCACTTATTTTTTGCCCAACTTCCTCCTTCTGAAATCTTTACCCTAATGGCCTTTCTGCTGCTATTAATATATCTCTATTATTTTTTGCCATCTTCCCACAACTGCATGCAATAAAGTCTCGAAGTAAGAATTTTGCCTGATTTAATGGGTATTATCTATTATTTTAGAGGTGTGTCTCATCACAATGGCAATCTATTGAATCCAATGCAAAGTAAACACAGTTCCTTTAAGTTAGTGCCATACTGTAATACTGATACATTGACCATAACAAGCCATTTGGTCATAAAATGAACAATTGCCAAACACCAGGAAGAAGGAGAAAGTGTGAAGCTGGAAAATTATATATTAAAGACAGACACAAACACACACAACTTGGCTTTTCATACCAGGAATATTCTATAGAGGCAAAACAGGAAACTGTGAAAGTAACAATTACAACATTTTAAAATTTATTCATTGGATTGAAATTCTATCTCTCCACCCTATAGTTGCTGGAGGGAGTCAATAGAATACTCTAAAAGAAAAGAGTAGGTTAAGTTAATAAAAATAACAATAATCAAAAACATCTGCCAGGCTATCCTACCTCCTTTACATGGATGATCTGAAGCTGTATGGACAGCCCCATGTGAAGGAGAATGGTTGCTCATCCATATATAGAGCCAAGATGTTTTAATGGAATTTGAACTGGGCCAATGTGCCACAGTCATCATTAACAGGGGGAAAATAGTACAACCCAAAGGAATCAAGATGCCCCCTAGAAATAACCTTCATCTAAGAGTCTGGATAAAGGTGATCATTACAAATACCTGGGTATCCTTCAAGCAGACAACATCACACACCCTGAAGCTGAGAAGGTTAGAAATGAATACTTCATGAGCATGAAGAAGATCTTAGTCCAAACTCAGTGGAGAAAATATCATCAAGGCAATCAACACCTAGGTAATTCCATTCATTAGCTACATAGCTGAAAGAGTGGATTGAACTCAAGGAGAACTAAAACACCTCAGTAGAAAGACTAGCAAAATAATGACAATGAAGCATGTCCTTCATCCACAGAATGAAACTGACAGACTCTTGTTACTAAGGTGGGTATGGAATGTTGCATGTACACTAAATCCTGCCTCACCCATTTTGCCACTTGGAATAGATTTATTGGACATTTTGACTGTATTCTTCCCATGGTCTGGTTCCTCAGACCATGCCATGAAGGGCTTTAAAGGTGATAAGACTTTGAATTGTGCTTGGAAGCAAACTAACAATCAGTGCTGTTCATGTAATAGTAGTATTATATGCACCACAACAGGAGCCTTCAGAATTGTTCACACCACTGCATTCTGTACCGGTTGTAGCTTCCAAATACTCTTCAAAGGTAGCCCCTATATACTAAAACTCTTGTTTTTGTAATTTTAATAGGGCAAAATTTTATCTCAAATATATCTTAATTGGTCTAATTTACAGAACGTCAGAACCCATTCTGATGACCCATTCAGGCTTGACCCAACAAGTCATGGGTTGTTTAGTTACAATTAATAATCAGTATTCTTTATTAACTATGAGCCTGAAATACAGCATGACATACAGGATTTGGGAGATTGAAATCACGTGTTATCCCCCTAGAGACAGAGATGGACAGAATACAAATAGAGCATCTGAATAAACAAATACCTACTTCTCTGAGACTGTCAGGAATTATTCCAAGTATAAACATTGTCCCACTCATACCTTCCAGGTTATAGGGAGGTGTGACGCTTATAAAGAGCTTCACTCTTTCAGAGAGGTAGGGCAGGATTGAAAAAGCAATGAAACCTGCAAAAATAAAAAAAATAAAAAAAGCAAGGAAGGCTTAAAATTGTAGGATTGCATGATTGTTGTAAATTCAACTTCTGTATACTTTTAATAGTGCTGCCCTGAATCTTATCCCTCTTTTTGGGAAATTATCTCCCC
>JANHFK010003782.1:70642-83305 GCA_036250565.1 Sibynophis collaris | reverse complement strand
AGTACTGAAATGTACTTTCATACACTCAACCGACTGCTTAATTGAGATCTTTCTTTTCAGGACATCATCAGCTTGTTATTTTACTGAGGCCTTATGGGTGAATTATATACCAGCATGCTGATGGATGAACAAATCTTTTCAATCAAATTGTAATTGGCCAATCAGTATATTTTGGGTTGAATATATAACCATAAATCTGTAGATTAAAAACTTTAGTGAAATGAAAAATATACTTCCCCTTTCTTATAGGGCATACTCATATGATATAGGAAGTGCTATCTCATTAGCATTTTCTTACTAGCAACTTAAAATATCTTCTAAGGTCACCAACCATTGTTATATCAAAATACAGTAATGAAGACTTTCTATCATTTCAAAACAGCTGGATGATCCTATAAAAAGAGTACAAATCGCTAAGTGTGAAATATCCATTGAAGAAACATATCAGTACATTTGTTAAAAAACACACACAATAATATTTAAAACATTTTTTTTAAAATTTTGCTGTCTAACTGTTAGATGGGCACATTTAATGTTGAAAGATTTTAAAAAATAACTGCTTATCTACTGCAGCTCAAATTCTTGTTAGAAACCTCGTTTTATTGTTGTACACCATATAACATTGGGCTTGATGCAGAGCAACTGAAATTGGATTATTGAAATTGAAAAGAACATAAGATTACTATGCATCTGAATTTCCCTGAATATGGTCTAAGTTTACCCAAGCTGTAATACATGAAGCCACTGGAGCCTTTAAATAGAGGGAAGCAATGAATAGCATGTGCCACATCAGGAGAGAAATGGAAGTAATGCTGGGAAATCTCTGTTCCTGGGAAAGAGCTTCACTCCTGTTTTCTCTGCCTGATACATAAAAGAGAGAGGGAATAATCAGATAGAGAAGCTGGTAATCAGGAAGCGCTAAAAGATATAATTTTATTTCTTTGGTCTAGGGCTTCTTGCTATTGTTTCCTTTTAAGAGTAACATTTGTTGGAAGGAGATTATTTACACTTAAATTTAAGTGGCAGGGACTTATTTCATATGGGAAACACAGGCTTACAGATACAGCCTTCTGATTTCATACCATAAACACTGGCTTAGTGGTTTAGACTTGCATGGGTAAATCTTAATAGTTGAGATTGAAGAAAGATCACCCATGTAGTTAATGGAAGGTGTTATGGATTTACAGTGAAGTTGGTGTACCACCCATGTGTTCTTCTAGATCAGAAGTGTCAAGCTGGTGGCCCATGGGCTAGATGTATCATGCGCAAGCCACACCCACCCCAGCTCCACAAAGGAAAAAAACATCACAATACGTCACCGTGACACGGCGAGTTTGACACCTGTGTTCTAGATGTATAGGTATGTCTTAAGGCAAAGACACTTCTGCATAGCCACCAGCCTCCTTCTTCTTACTCTTTGCAGTATCTTCACACACTGGATGAGTGTATTTTGCTGAATTCTATCTTCCCATATTGTTGGCCACACACTGGCCTCAATTATTCTTCCTCCTTCTTCTTGCAATATTTATTGTTAAAAGAAACTAATTGGTCATGGCAAAGGATAATAATAAAGCTATCCCCCTCCACCATACAAACATTAAGGATGATTCAGATAATAGCAAGGTATCATGTGGCCTTTCCATCTACTACATAGGGGGAAATCCTAGGAACCTTGACAAAACACCTTCAAAGAAATTGCTGCAGGATAGCCATTGCTGTGTTTTTTCTTGGAGCGGGTGAACCAGTAGTTAATTGGCTCAGTTTCCCAAGTTCCCTGGAAGCTTTACAACATCATGGGGCTGAAGGAGTTTTGCAAATCTGATTTGGCTCTGACCTTTGCATGTGGAAGGGGCTCACAGCAAGATCATCAGATAGTTAGAGGAAGGGGCTCATGATTCACAATGAGGCCAGGATGTGACCCCCCCATCTGTACCTAGGCATGTTAAACCCCAATCCTCGGGATTAAAGGAAGGATGATTCAAGTGCTTTAGGGAAAGATGCAACTGATTTACAAGAAATTCATGACTCACCTGCAGATTCAATACTATTTAGATGAATTCAATGTCACTATAAACAGATGTTGATAAGTATCAGAGACTCTTTATTCAGAAGCACTGCATCAGGTCCTATTAACTCTACTGGTGGAAAACATCAAATGAATTGATTTAATGAGCAATGTATTGTTTTCCTGTTATAGGAACACAAGTAACTAACCAAACTTCCCCCATGAGCATAGCAGAGCGCATTATATGAAAGACTTGTCATAATTAATACCCCATTGATTTCATCAGGTTCCTCAAATTAAATAAAGGACCAACCAATTAAGAGTAGAGATTTCTGTTTCTACAATCAAAGTCACAATAGTAACTCTTGCATGCTACAGTATAAACTCTAATGCATAACATCCACAGGGTTAAGACAGCCAGTTCATATTTTTGTTTTGTTCAAAGCTAATAAAAGGCAAATAATGAGAACAATCTTCCCTTATTTGTTCAGAACCTCTCTTTCTTGAATTTATCCGATCCTTAAGAGCTTTATGTCAATTTTGCAGAAAACTGCAGAAAAAACAATTACTACTAACTTGCCTTCCACTGAAGATCTGTATACTGCACGAGTCAAAAAGAGGGCTGTGAAAATATTTACAGACCCCCTTGCATCCTGGACAAACTGTTTCAACTCCTACCCTCAAAACGATACTATAGAGCACTGCATATCAGAACAACTAGACACAAGAACAGTTTTTTCTGGAATGCCATCGCTCTGCTAAACAAATAATTCCCTCAACACTGTCAAACTACTTACTAAGTCTGCACTACTATCAATCTTCTCATCGTTCCTATCACCCATCTCCTCCCACTTATGACTGTATGACTGTAACCTTGTTGCTGGTGTCCTTACGATTTATATTGACTGTTTCCTAATATGATTTGATTGCTTATTTGTACCCTATGACTATCATTAAGTGTTGTACCTTATCATTCTTGACTAATGTATCTTTTCCTTTATGTACATTGAGAGCATATGCACCGAGACAGATTCCTTGTGTGGCCAAATTACACCTGTCCAATAAAGAAGTCTATTCTATTCTATTAGCTACTCCAGTCTGCTGACCAATTTTACAGTTTCCTACTATGTTACTGGGATTAAAATCATGCAACCAATTAAACCAACCACTAGGAATATACCCACAGCACCAGGAATCATGATTAAAGCAACAATAAAGGACCATTCTCCTAACTAAGAGGCAATTACAACAAACCAGGATTGATGGAGTGACTATTTTCGTCAATTTCCTAAAGGGAGGGAGGAATTTGATTGCAAACCGAGAGGAATGATATTTCATATGAGTTGTGACTAAAACAATATCAGGAAGGGGCACCCATCCAAATTACAGTCTGTAACTGATTGAACATATAGTGAACCAACTCTACTAAATTTTATTGGGTGGGCAAATCTTACAAGCAGAAGGTGATCCTGCAGATACTCAGGCCCAGAAATGTAAATGTAAAAAATACAAAATGTAAATTTGACAACTAGCACCTTGAACTGCACCCAGAAGTCACTGTGGCTTTTAGAGTACACAGGCACCTTGAAGTGCATCTATTGTTATTATTCAAGATCAGTGGCAGCTTCTGAATGCTGTTAAAGAATAGCCTCACAGACAGTGCCTGCCAATGGTCCAATTGAGCAATGATTAAGGTATGAGTGATTGAATCCCTTTTCAAGAAAGGCTGCAATTAGCAGAAGAGATGGAACTGAGATAAGGTGTTTGTTACATCAGGGGTCCCTAACCCCTGATCCTTGGACTGGTATCTGTCTGTGGTAGAAACTGTGGTAGTCTGCTAGAAACCAGTCCGCACAAACAAGTGAAGCCCCATCTGCAGGATGCAGACAGCACACAAAACCATGCTCCCACCAGTCCACAAAAAAATATCTCTCTCCACTGGTCCCTGGTGCCCAAAAACTTGGGGGCCACTGTATTTCATGATGTCCTCAAACATCTTCCCACACACCGGGCAACTATAATGGCTCTGTTAGTTTTGCAGTGATTTATAACTTTTAGATCAGCAGATAAAAAGGTAGAGCTTACTAAATAAATACTTTTTATGATCAATTATCAATGTGCAGCAATTAAAAATCAAAGAAAGTTGAAGACATACTACCTCAGAAACATTCATCACAGCAATGTAGTCTCAATTCTCGAGTTCTTTGTTATGCCATATTTTTCAATCAGTTTGTTGTGGTTAGTTGCGAAGTTATATCCAATCCATCGTGACCCCATGGACAACATTCTTCCAGTCCTTCCTGTCCTCTACCATCCTCTGGAGTTCATTTAAGCTCACACCTACTGCTTCATTGACTCCATCCAGCCACCTCATTCTTTATTTGTTCATATTTCTAGACCGCCCTTCTCCTTCACAGGACTCAGGGCGGTTGTCCCCTTGTTCTTTTGCCCAGCATTAGGTTTTCCCAGCATTAGGCTCTTCTCCAATGAGTCCTTCCTTCTCATTAGGTGGTCAAAATTTCAATCAGTTACACCAGGCCTTTAGTTTTTAATGGATTTGTTATCCCAGGCTTCATATCTAAAGTGCTTGCTGACAGATTCTAGTAAGCTCTCTTCTTACCTGTGTGTCATGAACGTTGAACATATTAAATTATGCTTCAAAATTCACACTAACTGAGCAAGCCTTCATCTATTTCAGTGATTTTACCACTGCTGTGACACATTTGTTCTTAACTTCATCCTACACCTGGTTCTCCAGCTGCAAGTTTGACTTTTCTGATTTGTTTGAATAATGAAGCTGTTGGAAAGTATTTTGGCAAGTGGAAATACATTCCTCTTTTCATTTGCATAGTCTTAAAATTTGACCACCGTGGCATAGACCCTTGTAGACAGAGAAGTGGAGAACTGGTTAACAAGTGACAGAAAGCAAACACTGGATTCTCTAAAGATGAAAAGAACATGTTGAGGTTTATCCTTCCAATCCCTCAAGCATTCGAGGACAAGGACTGAAAGCACAAACAGACTATTTGGAGCCTCAGCAATCCAAACTAAGAACTCCAAGCAACATTCAAAATCAAATGTCTATCCAAGGAAGCCCACAGATCTAGCAGCAGGAACAATTTAACAGTTGATCAGCCCTCACACAAAAAGTCTCATTAGCCCTTCCTCTACAGCTGAATATTGTGGCTCTGTTTGGATGAACAGCTGCCATTTAAACAAACTGAATGACAGTCTGAACAATACAATGTGGATAATAAGTGGGTGCATCAAGATCTCATGGACCTGCTGGCTTCCTGTACTGAGGCCATCTTGCTCCACCAGCCTTACAACAAGAAGATTCACTTTTCAAAAAAAATTGTCAGCAACCCACAATTGCCAGTTCACTCTGATATGCCAAACGTATCAATTGGAAGGCTTAAATTCAGGAACTTCACACCGATACTTGCACAGCAGCTGCATAATGCTAACTTTGATGTAAAATCCCAAGGGAAAGTAAACTGGATTATCAAACATCCTGACTCCAGAAAAAAAAAATATCTGACCTAACACAAAAATTACAGGTTTTGATGCCACCTGCTGGTGTTGGAAAACTCTGAATAGAATTTGCACCTTGCATGGCATTTGTCAAGACTTTCTGTTTAAATGTAACTGTGGTGCTCCTCATCAGACATTGGATCATATAGTGACTAGCTGCCATTTGAGAGCTTACATAGGAGTGTAGGAAGCCCCCTCACCCTCCCGATTAAAATATTTATTCTTAATATTAAAAAGACGCAGGATAGAATATTTCCCCTAAAGGAGAAATGGAGAAAAAAAATTAACGAAGGCAGAAAGCAGCCCCAGTCTTCCTGCCATAGGAAAACAGCCTCAAGTAGAAGCTTGAAGAGGCTGGTCTTTAGGAATAGAGTTTTTGTACAGAAAGATTAGGCCAATCTATTTGTAAGCAAAGGGACTCCAAATAAGCAACATAATTAGGTAAGCCAAAGCTGACAATATTAGTCAGATAAACACCTAGGATTTACATTTTCCCTTTTGCCTCTGGAACCAGCCATGACCCCATAGGAATCTGGCAGCAGCCATTAAAATATTGAAGGACATATTCTTGCACAGGAACAGGCATCTCAATCATAAAGCCCTAACGAATTTATAAAAGCCCAGCTACTCTCAACCCTATTTTGTCAGTCACCCCAGAAACATGCTGCTGTCACTGGTTTCTGGCTACCAAATAATCAGAGACTTCCTTTTCTGCAGCCTGCCTCCATTTTATTTCCAGTGTCTTTCTCCCAGCTTGGAACCAGACATGATTTTTCTTCCAACAGGAAGAAAAGCAGTTTTTCTCCTGCTAACAATCACTGAACGTAATTGGATAAATGGCCTAGATATTAATATATAGAATACTTATTCCTTTCTCATGAACCAATGCATTTCAAAATGTAACCTATAACATATATATAACTTCCCTGAAAATTCTCATACCTTACAAAATTGACTAAATATTTCCATCATACATGTACCATTATATTATGTGCTCCTTTTATATATTGTTACTATTGTTATCCATGTATTCGCTATGTCATTTGCTAAATGAATAAATACATAAATTAACTCTTCCACCCTCAACTGTGGGCATTTAAACTTACATCTTCTTTCCCTCTCAGGCTATCCAGTGTGAGAAAATAGTTCTCTACTTGGGCAATGAGCAGATCCCCAGTCAGACAGCACAGAAAGGTGGAGGATACAACAGGCCTAATAGGAGCAATCTAGCAGATTTTTCTCTGTAGGTTTTGTTTTGCATTTTCTGGCATCTTCTGGCTCCCTCAACCTTTTTCTCCATCGCACCTGCAATTTTATAATACAAATTATCTACTAACCAAGTAGTACAAAAAATTACCTGGCAAAATCCTATCTTCCAACACTGGCAGATAGGTATATTGTATTATTCTTTTAGTCCAGTAATATGTTTTTTATTGTGTGTAAAAATTATAATAAAAATAGTCTTTGCTAGACTTAGGCAGCAATTGAATGGAAACATTGAAAAGCAAGTCAAGGCATCCAAATACTTGGAGGTATTTTTGTTATGAAATTTGCTCCTAAAATAGCAAAATAAAATTAATGTCTATAAGTGCTCATAGGAGTGTTGTCATACACTTTGGCTTCTTCGGAACCAGAGAGGAAACCTAATATGCTCAGCATTTAAGTTTTCAAAGATTAAATTGTAGCTCAGCTGTTGCACAGGTTATAAGATCATACTTAGAAAGGGTTGGAACCCCTGGAGTGATTTAATTAAAATATGGTAAGAGCCATTGTTTTAGTGCTGCCTGGCATAGCAAATGAAGCAATGAGGATCTGAAAGGGTCTCAATAGAGCTCAAATGTGAATTAATGAGATCGATGATTGATTGAAATAAGCATTCCCAACAGAGGGTTGCTTGGAATCTCTGATTTTATTAGTCTTTGCTCACTCTGGAAAAAGCTTTTTGATGAAACTATCAGACTGTATTCCTTGATCTCAACTAAACTGATTGCTCAAACAATCTGTGAAAGGTAATATATGAGAGATTAATATTGTGTCTGCAGATAGCTGCCCAACAATCCTGCTTCAGGTTTCTTTCTGGTAAGGCAAGGTCAGAGAAGTCCTTGCAGAGTAGCTGTTAGGATTATGAAAAGTATCTGTCAGATAATGTTGCTCAGATACCCCTCAGAGTTAGACTCTGACCATGCTAATCCTGTAGAGATAAACTTGGTTGCATATGTGGGTTCAATTTAATCCAATTCTCTTAAGGAAGTAGATAGAGGGAGTGGATAGAGTCCTGTTGTTGTTGAATTCTGCAACATTCAGGTGATATTTTTTCCTTTTGTTTCCTTAATGACTTGGTTTCTTCTCATTTATCTCCTGAAGGGAACTTTTAGACAAGATTTCTGGATTTTTGTCCATCTGCTTGTGTACCTGTTTCATCTTTAGATATGGCAGCTTCAGCCTAGTCTCACATAAAATATCTTGCAATGTGTCTGTCCTTGTGCTAATGCTGTACAATCCTGCTAGCAATACAGATTTTTTAAAAAAATAGAAATCCACATGGATCTGATTTCCTGAATTTGCCACTCACACAAGGATTGACAAGAGCTCAACGTAGATAAATGATGGAAAGGTAGAGTAGATGGCTCAAAATATGTCAAATCAATAAAGATATGAAGTATTTTGAGCAGATAAAACTGGAAAATGTTTTTCACCATTGCTATTTTACAGAGATAACGCTAAGGTCTTACAGTATAGTGTTCATAGTCCATGGATGTTCTACAGAAATGAGGAAATGAATAGAGGGCAATGTCAATATTCTGATCTATGCATTCATAAGTCATGGTTACTTTTACTAGTGTAACTTCCAACTAATATCTGGCCATGAGCAACTGGAAATCATTATTTAAAAAAATTATTCTGCCACTGATTACTGAATATTCATTCATTACAATACAAACATAAAGCCCAATTGCAGACAATTTGAAGGACTGCTTGTTGATCTCCTATTTTTGTGCTGAAGGGATCTGAAGTTTCCATGAAGATTTGGCAGGAAGATTAAGAAATGACAACACAAGCCTTAAAATGCCGGTAGAATGTCAGTCAAGAGGACTGATCCCCGTAAAACCTGTAATTCAGAGGGAAATCTTTACATGCTTACAGAAATTGATAAGAAGTGGTAAAAGATAAACGATAAGGAATTCTTTATCTTTTCTTATAATTTATTAGGAAGGGAAATTGGGCATCCTTTCCAGGGTAAGATATGAGTTCCTTCTCCATGTATTATCATCATCTCATGGAAATGATAGTCCCTCTAGTCTTAGAAAACCACAAAAGCCCCCTGAGGTGCTGTGAGAAGATATAAAACTGATCAACACAGGATAGCCGCAGCTTCAGCATTTAAAAAAAGAAAAGATCAATCAGGTATAAGAGTCACTGTAATTCAAGGACATAATGTGCCTCCTCCGCTATAATCTTTTTCCATTTTCACATATTGCAGATCTTTTGCTTCAGACAGCGAGCTTGATCAATAACTACCTTCTGCGTCGGCGAAAATACAAATCTCCTGATAAGACTTCCTCTTCCCCTCAGATATAACTAGAATTTACAATCATATTCCAGGGTCGTAAGTAAAATATACTACTCTGCTTATTACAAGACAATAATCCTCATACGGTTACAAGTGCATTTTTCAGTCATATTAACGCCATAACTCAGAAGGTCTCAGTGGCAAGCAGGATCAAAGCAGCCGATTTGTCACATCTTGTCAGCAGCCCCCTTCTCAAATATCACACCACATATAAATAAAGGTGCAGAGAAGAGTTGCAGTGGTCTAAGCAGAGAGTGGTTTCAAGAGCGACCACATTTTTTAATTTCAAAAGGGCCCTTGTTATTCGGCAGACGTTCTCTATGCCCCCTTTCTTTCCCTGCCTAATCTCCTCCTGGCAGCTGCATAAGGATTTTGAGATCTCTGTAACTTTGCCAAGCAAAGAACAACCAGAGGAGCAGTAGCTCAATTAGCTAGTGACAAAAAAAAAGTAGGATTTTTTTGGGGTAACTTCAGCCAACTGTTTATAGAAAGTGATGCTTCCAAAGTGCTCTGCGCTTTGCTGTAGCCCATCCAAATGAAATTATGAGATGGCTTGAATAGTCTGGAATTCACTGGGATTTCCCCCTCTCCCTATTGACACAAAAGAACGAGCAGATCCAAGGATATTTCAACTAGGGATGTGATAATGGGAATTATTGAGGTTACATGGCATAACCCACCTACTCCCATCATTTTGTGGGCATGCTCATGCGAACATGACCTCAACCAATTATGTGCCATCATGTTGATACTGATTTAGGGACCATGTAGAAAGGTTTTTCTCCCAAAAAATCTGCTACAAATGGGCTTTTCAGATCTTCCAACAATGTAGTCATTGCTGCTGAAATCAAGTTTGTCCACCTTGCTACTGGTTGTCATCCTCTTCTCTCCCCACCCTCCCACTTTTCCCAGCATTATAGACTTCTCAAGGGAACTAGGTCTTCATATAATAATAATATAATTTGGGTCTGGCCATTTGTGCTTTGTGTGAAAACCCTGGGTTGATTTACTTCATTGTCCTTTGGTTTATTTTCTTGGCTGTCCATGTGTTTTCCTCTCCAAAATCAAACTTTGAAGTTCAGAAGTGCCAATGCCCTTTTTATAGTGTTTTAGATATAGATACAAATGTACCAGCAATTAAATTGTGTGTGTGTGTATTACACATATACTGCTATTTCCAATATGTTTGCTCAAAGACAACAAATCTACAAGTGTTATTAAAAGTTCCCAAAATCTTATATATTAACTATCCATAGATACCCAAACTACTGACAGGCATCCAATGATCATATATAATGCTAGAGATGACAAAGATTAGTTCAGCTGGGAGGAAATTCCATCAGCATTTTGCACTATATATGAGGACTTGCTTTCTTTACTCTTCTTGAGTTGACAAAGAAATTATACAGTTAGCTGAGATTTAAGTGAAAATAATTGAAAAGCTATATCTTTTTCTCCTTAATCATATATGTATGATTAGCTTGATTGATACTCTTTGGTCTAAGAAGGCATCAGTGGATTATGATGTACCGTATATTGTATAAGAGCTTCAGTATTCCAAGTTTCTAGGCTCAACACTAGAGAATAGCTTGTGCAGTAAGCAAGGCATGTCCTTGTCTTGGACAAAGCTAAATTTAAAAGATATTTTATGACCACTCAGAGAAATGAGGCTTGTAGAACAATCTTCTTAAGACTAATATTTAAAGATATTAATATAAAGTAAAATGACATACACACATGGGACACAAAGGCATATATATTATCAAGTGCTTTAAGGCTAATTTGCTTAATAAATTAATATTTTTCATTACATGGTATTAGTGTCTGGTGATTTTTTCATTACTTAGAAAAATGCAGAAAACGAATGGAAAATAATACCAATAACAAAGTTTGCCTAGAATTGTGGAAACAGTAATAAAGAATAAAGTAATAAATAAATAAAAGAATTCAGAATTTATACTGAAAACATTCTTACATTAATTTGTGCATTTGATTTGCATTCCAGACATATACCAAAATATTATGGTAATTAAACCGACTAATTAATCTATAAAAATCGAATTGGTGTGCATTTGACTTCACTGATTGGGTAGAAATACTTTATGGAATGCTTGCAGAAGCAATTACCGATAACTAGGAATCAGATTTAAAGCATTCAGAAACTCTATTATGTTACAGCATCAAGATTTTATCCAATTAGTCTTGGGTAAATTAATAATCAACCTTGTTAACGATGTCCTCATCTCCACCTTTTCACAAAGACTGCTACATATTGGTCTTCTGGAATATAACATTTCTAGAAAGCTTAGGCTAGAGATACATAGCTTGTGTTAAACAAGTAGATTGGAATATGTTAAAAGTGATGTTGGACAGTCTCATTTTTGGAGTCCAAATGTTGTTTTGGTACCATGCCCATTGTCATTATTGTCATATAATATCATCTTTCTGGACAATTGAAAAACCTATTTTGTTTTAGCTTGCTAAGCAGAAGATCAATGAAAATCATTTCTCAAGCGAATAAGGACTGCTTCTTGTTTTTATTTCCTTATCCTTGTGTAATATATTTGCAAAAATATAAATGTATGTATAAGTATAAACTGGTATGACTGTCCCTTCAAATAGCTAAAAATCAAAAGCATTGCAAGAAACCTAGACATCTAAAACTATTACCTTTCAACTTATTCGGTCTGACTGGTACTTTATTAATAGCATTCTTTCCAGTGTCCTTGTCCTTTTTGTCATTTAATGAAAGCAATCACTCCTAAGTCTGGCTGACTATCAATAACATTGCATCAAAGTTAATTCAGCCTCCATCAAAGGTGTCCTATATGGCCATAAGGGGAGTCCCTGCTAAGCAAATCCACCTTAATTTGTGTCTTTGATTTCTAAAATTCTCAATTTTGCAAGTAACCACAAATATAATAGCAAATATTCTAAACATTGCACAAATCTACCTTGGGGAAAACTCCTTTCTTCTGCCTTGGCTAGCCAAGTATTTTTTCCTCCTTTTCTCTGTGTTTTTCTTTCATTTTGACTTCACATAAGTGGAAATTTTTCACTAGCAAAGTCTATAATTGCAAGAACAGTATAGTAATTACAGAGATAAATTATACTACTTTTGACAGATTAGTACAGTTTTAACTTCTTTTGGTTTAAAATTGATGATATAAGCTTTTTTTGTCCCGGCAAGGTCTTTAGTAATTTTTATTAAGTACACACCAAAAAAATTAGGAGGGGTCTGATCCAATACCATTCTTAATACAATTGACATTCAAGAATTTAAAGCAATGTCATTGAAAGTAATATATTAGGTCTACGTATATTAGCATGCTGGTGGTGTGGAATATAATTTAGACTTTTAGAAATTTAAATCTCTTACAAGCAATGTAAATTAAATCTGATTTCACATTAGGTCCTCACACATAATGCTTAATTAAGAACACAAAAGCCCATTTTGCTTCATGCCTACTGAAGGCTGATACCAAAATGTTTTAGAAGGACAATAATTAAGCCTTTATTTTTTGGGGGGGGGGGAAAGTCAGGAATTAAAAGT
>JANHFK010003778.1:20512-35159 GCA_036250565.1 Sibynophis collaris | reverse complement strand
GGAAGGAAGGAAGGAAGGAAGGAAGGAAGGAAGGAAGGAAGGAAGGAAGGAAGGAAGGAAGGAAGGAAGGAAGGTGAAAGAATTGAAATTATGTTGTTATAATCTTAAAGAGAATATTTTAAATGATGTACTATTGATACTGTATATGTTACCAGAGAAATTATCTAGAATGTATAAAGTCACTTCAAATTTATGTAGCAAATGTGAAAAGCAGGAAGGGACATTTTATCTCCAACTCCTCCTTTGATGGAACTGTAAAAAAGCTAGAAAATTCTGGATTTAAATATATGCATAGCCTGATTCAGAGGATTTTAAAGATTAATATCCAATTGAGGCCAGACGTTTTTCTTTTGAGACTGATGAATAAACAGTTGGAATGATGATGGAACTTGCTGACATAGCTAAATTGACGTCTTTGATCAGGGAAAAGACAAATAATTACATTTATTGCTGACTGGAAACCCCATGTAGACTTTTTATGTAAAAAAGGAAAATATAAACTTGTGATTTATGGTTTAGACGATTAAACAGGATAGATTAAAGAAGGAAGGCACTTATGCTGTAACCATAGAGTAAAGGGCAAATTTATAACCGTACTTATAACTGATGTCAAGAAGATTAGAAACTACGCATGTGTAACATTTATCTTTCCCCCACCTGCACTTTTAGCTTTCTCTTTGATTTTCTTTCTTTCTTTCTTTCTTTTTTATACAGTTTGAATTAGTTTTTAATATTCCCTTAACAAAAATCTTTAATAACAATTATATAAAAATATTTTGACTTGCTACACAGATCTATGCTTCCTTGCTTTTAATTTCTACTTCAGCAAAATCACTTAACAGAATATATCTTTCAAGCCAAATTTTTTGATTCATCTATTTGACAGAAGAGAGCTGGAGAAAATTAGAAATGAAAACTAAAGCTTAGTGTCCCACAGATTAATGTTGCATTTCAGTTTTATTCTTTGGTAAACAGGAAAAGATTTTTAAAAATGATGCTCTATTTTCTGTGGTTTGGCTAGCCAAAATGTCTTAAAATAAATAGCCAAGTGAAAGGAAAAAGAAGCACAAATACAGGCCTTAGTTAACCCTTCAAGAGTCTACTCTGAGCTTTAAGAATATGTCTACTCAAAGAGAATTGAAAGTTAATCATAACAATTAGATTTCATTTGCTATCTTACATTATTTCTCTAACTCCCTCCACAGCTTATATTATGTTCTAAACAAAAATATTGCAGTCATAGCTGCATCTGAGATTTCGAATTAGAACATTTCTGCTTGTTTTGGTATTATTATTTATCAATAATCTGATTACCAACTATTAGATTACAAATACTTGTGTAGCAACTCTCTTGCTACTATTTGCCTTGCTTGCAATTACTGTAGAGATTAAAAACTGAACAGTTTGTAACAATTTAATCACTGGTGAAGAATA
This sequence comes from Sibynophis collaris, assembly GCA_036250565.1. Lineage (NCBI taxonomy): Eukaryota > Metazoa > Chordata > Lepidosauria > Squamata > Sibynophiidae > Sibynophis > Sibynophis collaris. The sequence continues at coordinate 33,725 of JANHFK010003778.1, read as the reverse complement.
GTTTTACCACTGATGTCGCTGTACTCTATTTAGTATTCAATACTTTATTCAGATTTCCTGTGTTTTATATAAGCAGCGAAATTATAAAGTAAATTTGCCACTCAGTTTGACTAGATGTGTTTTCTAGATGCTAAGTGTTCATATCCTTCTTTTAAATAAATGAAAGTGCAGCAAATGTTCTGTTTGATATTTTGTATCATTATTTTTAACTGCCTAGAGTTCTTAAGGAGCTGAGTGGTCTCAGAAACATAATATATAAATAAAATACTGAAGTTGTAATTATTTTCAGGCAAAATGGTGACTATGCTACAACTGCAAGGCAAGAAACAAAGTGCTTGGAAAGCAGGTCTGTCTTCAAACATCTCCCTGAAATATACCACATGGAAATACAAGGAGGCCCTTGACTCCTCATAGCCATCTCTCTTAGTGAAGCACTAATGAAGAAACTAAACAGGAGTAGAATGACAAGTCTGATGTTCTTCCATAGATATTTGGCCAAGTAGCTAAAACAAAACAGAGCCTTTTGTACTGCAGAGAGGAAATTAAGACGAGAAAAAATGGTTTACTTTCCTTTTTGACTTCATGATAGTGGGAGTGGTTAAAGAAAAACAAAGTAAAATATTAAGAGCTTCCTGGTTTATCCTTTACTTGCCCCGTTATCTCAGGAGTGAAATAAGGGCAAAGGCAAATCAACAGAAATGATGGAAATTGCAGTCATCATAGTATTAGGAATATTAATTAATCAATGGTTTGGGGTATACCTGCTACTACAAATTGGTCCCAAGATGATTGAGGATTGTAAAACCCAAAATTCTCAACAGGCCTGGCTATCACTTTTGAAAACTTCCAAACTGGGCAGAAGAATTGATTAATAATATACGATCATAGGTTGATAATCAAGGTAGCTAATTTAAGCAAAATAATCATCATCGTTTTTGCTGTAAATTTATTAATCGCAAAAGCACATATTGTCAATGGTAAAGCAGATTAAGACTAAGTTGCACACACATACACACACAAACAAACACACACTTCCAACTAATAAGCATTAAATTTATTAGTTTGCAGATGTCTTGAGAAATTAAAAGTTTTCATTTTCTGGAAGGCCAGAAATGGACTGAGGAAATGTCTAAAGGAAAATAATTTTCTAGTCTAGAAACACTTAGCATGGAAGAATAGCCTCATTTAATCATTTAACTCAAGTTTATATTGCTTTAATGCAGCTGACTTCCATAAAATAATTAACAAAACCAATAATTTGTTTTATAGCTTCCTCTGAAAATGTTGGATTTTTCATAAGGGCCTAGGTGGATTGTAACCTGATCATGGGCAGACCTTTGTGAATGCTGTGTTCCTATACTAGTTGTCAAGACAACTGTTCTGATTTGCCCTGAGGTGAAAATGTCCAGCAATTTGAGAAGTTATCTACGTATTAAAACAATATTAAACAGATCTACAGGCTAATAAATTTGTCTACAGCATCAGCTAACCCTGCAATGTATCTTAAGATATAAGATGATAGAAATTCATAAAATTTGCCTACTTATCTAACGGAAGAAACCAAAATTATACTGATCAATCTCACGCTCTCCTGGCTTAACAATTTTGTAACTATTTCCTAAAGAGAAATATGCAAAACTGCATCCAATGAAATGAAGTAGAAGTCTGCTATTATTTTTTGTAAAAACATAAAAGAAAAAATCATAATCCATAAAATAATCACCTTTTAAAACTGTTATTCAAAAACCAGCTTCTGAAGATAAAAAGCAATAGATCTATAATCAGGAGCACAATGCTATAAAAGAACTAGACTGGCAATAATATACCTGAACAAACTATGGTAGATTATATCTGAAGTGTATTGAGTTACCACAATGGTTCAATGAAAGTGTAGTTCACAACATAATTCATGGCTCAGTACCTTCAAAATGATCCATCATTTCAGAAAGATTAAACTGACAAAGCACTGACAAGTCAAGTTCTGTGTTTGCTATTACAATATAAACCTATATTGTAGGTTTCTATCTAGTATAACTTACGATGTTTTAAAAGGAAAGTTTCTTACTGTGAACAACTGTTATCATGATTACTGCAGGATGCTATAGGACAGTTGGTAAAACTCTTAATGTACATATTCTACATTTACACACTATTCAAAAGAGACAACAAAAAAGAAGGCAGCAAAACAAGACCAGAATGCATCCTCTCCAGGACTCACTACTCAGATAAGCAGGGATTAACACCAGAGGTGGTATTCAGCAGGTTCTGACCAGTTCTGCAGAACCGGTAGCGGATATTTTGAGTTGTTCAGAGAACCTGTAAATACCACTTCTGACTGGCCCCACCCCCATCTATTCTCTGCCTCTCGAGTCCCAGCTGATTGGGAGGAAATGGGGATTTTGTAGTAACCTTCCTCTGGAGTGGGGAGGAAAGGGAGATTTTACAGTATCCTCTCCCGGCCATGCCCACCAAGCCATGCCATGCCCACCAAGCCACACCCACAGAACCAGTAGTAAAAAAAAATGAATCCCATCACTGATTAATACCAGACAAATAATCAATTCTCCAATCAAGGAGCTCCCAAGGAGAAAAGCACACCCTCATCAACACTAGCAGAGTAAGCTACTGTACATAAACAGGGTCTAAACCCCACACTTGTTAATGAGAGTAAGGAAACATCTGCAAGCAAACAGGAATAGCCAAGCTAAAGAACACCAGGCCACTCACAGAACTCTCAATATTCTGGATAACAGCTATGAGTTGATACCCTGGTCATCTCCAGAGATCAACTCTGATCAGACTGATGAACAAAGGCAATCCTACTATCACAGATCTTCTAAATACTGGGAATCTTTTAAAAATAAAGCAGTTAACTTTTCTGTAGGATCAAATATCACTTACAATGTCAGGGTTTAACGTAGTGCTTATTTTTCAACTCTGAATATGCCATTAATGTCAGCAAACAGTTGATATCAAATGAACTATCTAAGTCTTTCCAAAGGGAAGAAGTAGATACAAATATGGTATCAGAAAAAACAGTACAGATGGCTCTTCAAGACATCACCCATTCATGGTTGTATATATAAATCGTCATCTCTTCGAACAAACACTCTATCTGCCTGATCAGAGCTATAGGCAACAAAGCATTTTGGAGAGTATCACAAGAAACTTAATTGTTTATACAAGTTGGGGGTGCATTAACCTAGGAATTCTTGAATCATATGAAGAGACAAATAGTCCACTACAGAATAAGTACTATCTAGAAGTTACAGAGAAAAGGAATTCAATTTAAGGTATATATCTTTCATTTGTATATTTTTGAAGGGTATCTGCGAACTTTCAAAACATTTTAAAAAAGTATCACAATCAAAAGTTGGGTTTAATCAACATTAGCAAACTTTCAGTATGTAAAACATTTCTGTAAGAAAATCAATCTTACTGGACAATCATATTTCTTTCTTTCATGGCACATAATCTCAAAATACTGCTGTGGATGCCGATATCCTGAGATAATACAGAATTATTCTAGAGAGAAGATCACTTACAGGGTATGATAAATCAAGAAGATGATTTTACTTGATCACTTGGAGATATTAAAAAAGACTGTTAGCATTGCCCCTGACAAAAAAAACCCTGGGTCTGAACCGATGCTGATGGGTAAACATAATTAGACCGCTAAACATTCTGTTTATGACAGAATATCTCCTGATATTGCATAGATATTGGGGTAAAAAAGGAAAAGGCTGCTTCTTAGAAGAATGCTACTTCCTGGATCAATATTTAAGAGAACCTTATTGTCATAAAAAACCTGAACAACTGGAAATAACTCTGTTTTTTGTCTGGTTGGTTTTATGCTCATTTGAGCTTCACATTGACACATGTTACGTGACCCAGATCCAGCACTCAAAAAGAGAAACAGAGCTTTAAAAAGCCTGTTATTAAAGTATCAGATAGAAAAATGAAAATTTGGCAACACAGTCCATCTTGCAAGTTACCCATCTCAATCAGGATAACTAGCAAGGGAACTTTTTTCCTTACATCCTAAGTTGCAATTGAACTCTATTTTCAGGCTTCTTTAAAGCAATATAGCCTGAACAAAAGCCCAAATACCCTGCAAGTTACACGAACATTTATTATAGATTGCTGGTCGATTCAATTTGGGATGAGAGCAGAATAGTCAAGATCTTATTGGAATAACTGATTTGACTCAGCCCCATGCTATCAATAGCATGAAATATTGTGTGTGCACACACACACAAAAAAGCAGAATAAGCAGAATAAGATTTTAGCATGTATGCCATGTAAACTTTTCATTTCCCAAATTTATCTTTGCTTCAGGTATTCGTTTTGTGGTCTTGGCATAAGTATCAAGCTGCATTGCATGTAATCAATAATCACTCATCAGGGTGTCTTAAGGGCTATCTTCCTATGGTCATTTTTCATGGATTAGAATAGGGGTCACCAACCTTTTGGACCTCAGGAACCATTAAATTCATAATTTTAAATCCCGCTGACCACTAATAAGATTTTTTTAAAGATAAATATAATTTAGTGCAATATAAAAAATGTAAATAACTTTTCTGCGGGCCACCAAAATTTTCTCGTGGACCACCAGTGGTTGGTGACTGCTGGATTAGAAGATATCCTGCATACCTATGCATTGTTCAGTCAACATATACACATATGAGCACAGAGTTAATCATTAAACCTTAAGATCTGGAACAACTATCTCTGTGACACCTTTACACCTAAAATTTAATCACAGTGATCCTTGGAATCTTTTTCTGTCTCTGGGGTAAATTCAAAAGCCTGGGTTGCAATTGGTTCTACTGCTGATCAGCATATGAAAGGGCCTTTTTCCTTTCACCAGGTAGATCATTCAACCTTCTTTACTGTGATAAAATCATTCAAAGGAACAGCATATACCTTAGCCACCTCCTGGTTACCACTTCAGCACCTCTTAGAGGGACAGAGCATTGGGGTACTTGTGACTAGCAAGGCTAAAAAATGAGAAGAATTGCTGGCTGACAGGCTGCCTATAGAACCTTCTTAGATGACTCTGCATCTTTTTTTCATATCTGACCTCAGTGAGACAACACTGTGAGAAGACTGGCAGAGCTCTGTGCTTACCAAGAAGTCTGGATTGATTTTCAAAACCCTTCAGAGATGCATCCCTGAATGTCCTACAGTGTAGAACAGAGGTGCTACTCTCAGCCTTTCCATTTTCCTACCAAAGAATGGAGGGGGCACAGTATGACTCCTTAAATAAGTATTGGAGAACTGTGGGCCAATTGAATTTTTGTTATGAAACTGAGGAGGAAACTTCCATTTATTTCTCATGTCGTTACAGTAGACCTGCTTTTTAAGTGAAAGTGAAAGTTGTCCTTTAAGAGACAGTGAAAGTTGTCCTTTCTCCTTGCCATTGTGCACCCTGGGAATTTCAAATCTATGAAAGTTTTTTTCGTGTGTGTGTGTGTGTGTCAAAAATGGGATGGGTCAAATAGAAGAATTCAGAATAAGCTGCATCCTGCTGAGTTTTAAAATCAAACTGAAAAGCCCTCTTCCTAAAAAGGCTACTGAAAAGGTTCAGTAGTCTTACATTTGTATATCAGTTTGATATGCCTGTTATACCTGGCTCAGAGATTTGTTCTCCCGGTGACTATTCCTAACTCTTTCTCTACCACTCCAAACCGAGACCTTGTTAAGTTCAAAGGGACTCTGTCAGAAACCTATTGAATCAACACTTAAGTGGAGACAGCTCTGTCCCTTGGAGAGATTCAGTACAATTTGACCTTGCCTGTCATCCAGAGCAAGAGGCTAATTATGAAATGCATAAGAGATGAAAAAGGGTTTTCACTCTTTAACAAACTTTGATGGTTTGGTGGTTTATAAAAACCTTAGATTCTAGTGATACAGTAAACTTCAAATATCTAGTGATACACTGCTTCAAAAGCTCTCTATTATTGTAGCTTCAAAAGTTGTCTATCACTGTAATGTTATGGTATCAACTCAGCGTCTCTTTCTCAGTAGTCTTATATAATACAGTGGGCTTACGTTTTTTTCAACAAATAATCCTGATAGAAGAAAGACATTCTGCTTAAGAGTGTGTGTGTGTGTGTTTGTGTGTTTGTGTGTGTGCGCGCTAAATATATAGACAGGTTTCAGTAAGTCTTCCTGGAATACCATAGCGTTTGTGGGTCGATTAAATAGAACTTCAGAAGTACTTTGCAATACAGAGGTTCCAGTCTCACTATCAGACCTATATATATATATATATATATGCATCTATATATATCAGTATAGATTTCTGTAATTAAATTAAGTAAGCTGTGGCAACATAACAGGGAAGTTGTCTCCAACCCCCCCCCTTTTTTTCCCAAAAAAATCAACTCTTCATTTACAATCTTAGAAAACAAAATAAACAAACCTCCCTCTATTGGCATGATTAATCCATAATGTGTCATTCAATTTTCCCATTCTCAAATTAGCAGTGCTGAAAAGGATGCTGAAACTGCAATCAACCTTTAAAATACAGTACATTCATCTAATATTCTGCCACCATCAGAGCATTTTGACCTTCCAGGACAGTCTATTACCAGAATATTTTTAAATTCCATTTTTATTAAAACTTTCAAACACGAAGGTAAAGCTAACACAAACTGATGGACAGTAAGAAAGAAAAAAAGAAGAAGTCCAAGAAAAGTAAAAAAGTGAAAGAAAAATGGGAAATAGAGGGAAGCAATACAAAGTTGGTTTCTTCACAGCAGTTGTAATTACATTTTGACCTCTCCCTCTAAAGTTATACCATATTTTTATTCTTTCTATAATCTATCCTGTCTAGTCATCAAAATTATAAGTCACATTCCTTTTTCTCATTTGTATGCAAAAAGTTCACAGTCAGTAATAAATATAGATAATTTTCTTTTCTGTCAATCAAAAAAATAAATTTATCTATTTCAGAAAAATTGTCAACTTCATCAACTAATCATCCATGGTGGTAATGTTCAATCTTTGCATCTCTCTGCATATATTTCCTGATGTCAGGTAGTCATCTTGGAAAAAAGAAACTTTTCCAATATGACTGAACTCACATAAGAGAAAGGTTATTTTCCAAAACTCAACAACATAATGGGCTTTTAGCATATTACAATTGATAATTAATAAGGTACCTATAACCCATTTCACATGTAGCTTGCATTTATATATCCATCTTATCTTCCACTCTTTCTCCCTGCCTTATCTCAATTTAAATCTTGCATTAATTTAGCCACTTCATCTCTTGTGACAAAGTGTCAAAAATTTGTTTTTTAATAATAAAAAAAGGTAGCCTGGAAAGGTGGCATGGCTTCTATTAATTTTTGGCTGCCACAGATTAATATGGCTGTCTCCCTATAATACATTTTTTTCTATGTTTCTCTGAGTTCAGTGTGAGCTTAGAAATGTTCCCTACATAATATAGGAAAAGTCAAATTATCCCTTTATTTTAAATAAGATGATAGAAACTATTAGAGATTTCCAAGAGTTAAAATAAGCATGGATAATGACAGGCATATTGGAGAATACAACTCCCACCTCAGACATTTTTCTTCAGTATTTTAAAACTGAGCTAATAATAAAACGGATATAGATGAAAATTGGCTAATTTCATTGTTTTGGTAATATTCCTAATGCTTTCAAATAGAGTAGTTATTTCACTGATTTAGGATTATTTTTTTCCCCAATTTTCCTCCTGGAAACAAAAAATCTTAGCACCACAAGAAAAACATAGTCTAAATGCAATCTTTTATCTCAGCATTTAGGGACTGAACCTGTCTCTCGAATAGCTAGATGCATTAAAACGCTGCTTTATTACTAAATGAAATATAAAATTAGTCATCCCAATGTTTCCACAGGAAATGAAATACTCCATTTATTAAGGATTTATTTTTGGCATATTTGAAAAATAATGTAATAGCTTTTTCAATGGCTAAGGAGAAGAGATTCTTTTTTTGAGCCAACAGCATTTTTCCCCCCCTCAGCTGTAAAGCTTCTCCTGGCAAATACAAGAGATAGGACCTACAATTAAGATGTCAAACCTTGCTGACTCCACTTTAAAACTGTTTCATTGCCAGAAAAAAATCAGCCACTATTAGAAGAACTGAAAACAGAGAGGCTATTTTGCTAATTGGAATGTGTTAGAGTTGCGACTGAACAATGAGTAAACCTACAAAAAATGCTTTTCTAGGATCTCAAGTTCTCAATAGACTAAACACTTATGTGAGTAAAGGCAACATTAGGTTCGCTTTATGCTTATGACAGTTCTAAAAGTAGCTGGTTACAGTGTAGACACTGGCAAAGATAAAGCAGTTATTTCCTTTACTGGTAAGCACAGTGAATTCCAATATTTCAGCATTACGGAATATGCATGGCTGCTACCAAAAACATCAGCTGTTATCTTTCATATCTCCCTTTCTGGAGAATGTCAACCAACACAAAACATCTGTCATTCTCTCTTGAGTTTTCCTATTCCTAGCTTAACTAGCCGCCAGTGGCTGGGGGTGGGAAACTCACAGTGCAGTGATATCACACAAATATGTTCCGCAACATAGATCTTAGAACAGCAGTCTTTGATTCGGTTTTGTAATACTTAATCACTGTGATAATCTTGAACGGATTCTACTTGCCAAAGAGAAATAAAGGTGGAGTAGATTCAAAATTCAAATGGATAACCCAGAGGTAACAGAGCTTAGAAAAAGAAAATGTTTCGACTCAACAACAATTTGTAAGAACAGTTCCTAATACCCCAGACTGATCTGCTAAGTCTGAGATTTATGATTAAATCATTGCACTGCAGAATTATCAACTTACAAACAGCAGAAAGACTGGCAGACATTCAGTTGGTAAACAACGTCTAAGAGCAAATGAAGTCAAACAATGCCCCTACATAATTTGCATTAAGTACAAGACATAAGCACAAATCAGCAAGCAGCAGCATAAAAATGTTTTTGGGAAAGGACCCAAAGGTTAAACATTTACCCAAATAGTAATTTTTTATATCCCTCAGTACATAGCTGGGAGTTAATTTTACATGATATTATTGAAACAAGAGCCTAGTGGGGAATAGCATCTGTTTCAAATCATGAAATCTGAAGATCAGTGGATAAGAACTGCTGGTACATTCATCAGGCGTATACTTACAGTGAATTTGGCCGGTTGGGTTTGATAACCTCTGCATTAGATTCAGTTGAGTTCTTGTTAGGCTGAACAGCATTACTGGACTGAAGCAAACTGTTGACGTTTGATGATGATATGACTGATTCTAGGCTGGAGTTAATTATACTGTTTCTGTTTTCCTCTGAAAAGTAGACCAAATTGAACTGATGCTGTGATATGATTTTTATGAAGATTTTTTTTTAAAGAGACAACATTGGAATTTCTGAAAACATATATATTGGAATTCAAATTCAAATTTCAATGTATTTCAGTCATAGACCAGAACATATATTAGAATTTCTACACTAGGTTTAAAAATATTGTTATACTATTTAGGCTCTTGTTTCTGCATTCAGGCTGCTGAGTTTTTGGTTCTTCCTCTAAAGATATTTAGCTAAAACATTTCATACTTTAAGCATTTTCTTCTCTGTAGAAGGACTTTTAAAAACCCTACTCTCTTAATACTCCTGCCTCTTCCTTAAGAATAATCTGCTCCAAATTATTTAGGTTAATAGAGATCTGACAGTAATGATGATTTATGGTTCCTGCTATAGTTCTAGAACCCCAAAATACATTTTAAAACGAATGAGAATTTGTACAATGAGAATATGTACAAAGAAGAGTAGACTTATACCTTTTATTCTTAATAGGATATTCTGGTTGCATTCAGTTCTATAAACCTTTTCTAGCTTTATGAATCATATATAACCACAGGCCTCACACGACCTTTGCTACTAGGTTTCATTGTTTTAAGACTAAGCAATCTATAGTTAAAAACAAAATCTATAGTTTACATTTCACTAAAGAATGCAGCATAATACTCAGTACCGAATAGGACAACTTGGTGCAACCAACTTGCCACAGCCAACTTGCTGTGGCCAACTCACTGTAGGACAACTCATTGTGGGACAATTCAATTTCAGTATTTAAAATAATTAAAAAATATTTTAATTTTTGTCACTCACATTTCTTTTTGTTCACCTTTTGCATCCTTTCTTTAATAATTCTGTTCTACCATTTCTTTGATATTATGTGTAATTCTTGTCCTGTGGCGAGTTATCCCATAGCAAGTTTATCCCAGGGCGAGTTGGCCATGACAAGTTATGTTAGACCCACTCAGCACACAGAATAAAGATACTTACGCTTTTCATTGTGTTGCAGTGTATGGAAAAGTGTTAAGGGCCTCTCACTGCAGGATGGTGGCTTTGAATCTGTACTTTTTTTTCGAGATAAGAGCAACTGAGAATTTGACTGTAGAGTATCAGGCACCGTGTTAAATATCTATGATTTTTTAAACAAAGAAAAGAAAATTTGAAATAGTTAGAAACCTGATGTAAAAGGGAGGCAATTTGTATCAAAACCTAATAAACTATGTGTGGAAGTAGTAATTCTCAAAAAATGGCTGTAAAGTATAGACAAATGGTTTTTGAAAGAAGAAAAGATAAAATATTTCTTAGATTAACCACTCAACAGCGTCATTACATTTTTGTAGCTTTGAGATAAATCTAACACTGAATTCTTTGAGGTAATCTAGTATTAGCAGATTGTATGCAGACAATGCAATGACCTGCACACTAATTATTTTGGCAATCTCTATCAGACTATAATTCAGCTAATAATTTCTAACGCCAAGAAGTTTCAAGCTGCTATTTCTTTGCTGACACAGCTGATTCAAATGCTGCGCACTAATCTTCAAAGGAAAGTAAGCAAGTTTATGGTGAGAGTATGCACTCATTCACTGAAAATGTACAAAACAATTAATAATCTCTCTGGATTGATAATATTCTAAACCGCTCTTCTTTTTTTTCAATTAGCTAGAATTAGCCTTAAAGATTAAATTGTCTCTTGGGATTAAACAAAATTGGGAATTAAGCAAAACCTCTTCCTGAGAGAGAGAAAAATGATCTTCTTGAATTGCACAGAGGATTTACGGTACATATACATAATTTTAACATGATGAATTCCATATCTTTCTATGGTTTTTTTTTCTTTGAGCTGAAACTACTTCTGATGATTCCCAAAGCATCATTCGTTTGGATCTACCCCCACAACACAAACTGTATTCTAAAGGGAACCATAACAGCTTAAATAAAGCAGCTCAAGCTGGTACAAGATTATTCATTCCAATTAAACTGGTGATTCATTCAATGTCACACCCACATTATATTTTTCCCCCTTCAACGAGAGGGAAACTCTTTTTTTCCACTATGCAATTTCTGTTATGAGTGGTCTGGGATTTCAGAATTTCCTCAGTGAAAGGATACAGAAATACAAACATTTCATCTCCCAATCAATAGAGACCAAATGAGCTGGCAGACGCCTGGAGACAAACCCTATTACTTGTCAAATTCCTGTCTCTTTCCAATGTTCTGCGCAGCTGACAGCCGCTAAAATATTCACTGAGATCAGTAAACATTGGTAAACAATCACTTTTTAAAAACATGGAACATGCACGACTCAAACATAAATTACCTTTTCGTGGTTTTCTATTAAAATCTCAACTACAATATTTTGAAACTTGATGTCCATAATTGCAGCAACGGTTTCTTCTTGTGGTCGCATTAACGTTGGTCCAAAAACAACTCCCAGATTGGCGACAGTCATAAGATTCTGTTTGTGGTTTTCAGCAACACTGCAATGAAACAAGCACAATAGATTTTCAACAGGCCCAGCAAGCGTAAGTGTTGGTCCATTTTTTTTCCAAATAATTTTGGAACACCTATCGTGGTAATTTGAATTTCTGCAGAGAAGACTACAATTTTGGTTTTTAATAACAAAGCCAATGGAAAGATCAGTGTAAGCTAATTGATAATAACACTTCTATAAAGATCTGTAAACCCACATATAATTCAGGAAATAAAAATCGCAAAGAAGATGACAACATGTTTCAATGTAGATCAAATTTAGAAGAACAAAGTGACTATTATTGGTTACAATATTTTACCTGAGATACGCTAAAGTAACACCCACCATCTTGAAAAAATAAGCAGGATTCTGAATACAGAGCATCTGAGTAGTTGATAAACTTGTTTTCAATTGACTTGTTGATAAATCCATTTAACAATTAGACCAATCACAATTATTTCTTGACCTGGAGAAATGATTTGGGCTTGTATATATTGAAGGAAATACACTGAATGATGTTATGATCAATAGATAGAACTGTGGGCTGTTAATATTAATTAAATGTATTGTTTATTTTGCTCAGACGCAGAGGTACCTGATGTTAATTTAATGTATGTCTCTGACTCACTGGGGTCAGTCATTAGACAGGTTTCCTTTGAATTGACTCAAAATCTCCATCATATAAACCCAGTGTTTCAGCAAGAAAGAAATCTCAAATAAATATGGCTGAAAGATAAGAAAGGAATACAGATAAGATTGTGTATACTTTGGCATTTCTGTATCCTGAAACATTTAATATATGAATTTGCAGCTGAAAATAATTTCTGATTTTCCTACACGGGTCCAATAACTGAGGTGCAAGTCACAAAAAGAAACACAGTTCACTGAAAAGAACAGCTGAGGCACAGGAAAATATGTACCTACTACACTGTACTGACTTCCATTGTCAAGAATTAGAGAAACAAAAACTCAGCAATATTGTTCAAGTTAATATCATAATAGAACTGAGAATTTTACATATGACAGGATTCTTTTACTAAAATAATATAAGGCAAAAATATCAGTAATAGCTACTTCGTTTAAAAAAAGACATATTCTGAATTGACAGGCCAGGCTCAGCTCCCAGGAGGGCCTATTAAAATGGAAATATGTGTGTGTGTGTGTGTGTGTGTGTGCGCACGCGCATTTAGAAAGTGAAGTGGTATATAAGTCTAAGTGCTATTGCTATTAAAAAAGTTCCTAAGAGTACTTGCAGAAACCCTAACCCCACACATCCTGGACATAAACTGTTTCAACTCCTACCCTCAAAATGACATAGAGCACACCAAAACAACTAGACACAAGAACAGTTTTTTCCCGAACGCCATCACTCTGCTAAACAAATAATTCCCTCAAC
>JANHFK010003777.1:66007-77321 GCA_036250565.1 Sibynophis collaris | reverse complement strand
GAAGGCTATTGCTTAGCACATTGTAAGCCGCCCTGAGTCTTCGGAGAAGGGCGGCCTATAAATCAAGTTAAAATAAATAAATAAATAAATAAATGATTTGTAAAATTCAAAATGTGCCCAGAGAAGAGCCTTTCCACCTGTGGCCCCTGCGTTTTGGAATATTCTCCAGCTGGAGGTGAGCTCTGCCCTTTTGGGCTTTCGGGAGAGCCTTAAAACCTGGCTCTGGAGGCTGGCCAAGGGTCCCAATGGCAATGCCCTATGTTGGGGATCAATTCAATTCAAATTTAATTTGTATACCGCCCTTTCTCCTTTGCAGGACTCAGTGGGTGGCTGATAGGGTAAAGAGAACATGCTTCCAACCAAGTAGGCAATCCTTTTGACTTTTTTAGCATCTATTTAAACTCTCTTAATTTTAATCTTTTTGTAATTTTATCACTTTGCAAACAGCCCAGAGTCATTTCAGCAGTGAAATGGATGGCATATAAAATTAATAAATATTTCCCCCCTTTTTCCTATTGACTTCAGCACTTATGTCCTTAAACAATTAAGGACAACTTGGTTTTTTTCTCTGAAATTGGCAACATCATTCTAATAGAGATTTTAGTTTACCATGTATTACAGTCACCTACTGTAAGGGAGGGAGGGAAGGAGGGAGAGAGAGAGAGAAAGAAAGAGAAAGAGAGAAAAAGAAGAGGAGGAGGAGGAGGAGGAGGAGGAAGAGGAGGAGGTGGTGATTTATTCATCATGCATCATGGATGGTGCATGATGGAGAAGGACCTCTTTTTGAAGGAGCCAGCAAGTCCATCCCATTGCAATGGTGTGTATATATATGTGTGCTCCTTTACAGTATAATGTAAAGTAAGAACAGGGAAGTTTGGTTCTAGTCCATTAAACATGTGTTTTGTATTTCATCTCATGATAATATTACAAGGTGGCTTGGTTCAAGAATTTATTTTATTTTATTTTGGTAAAGGGAGCAGAATCAAAGAACTTAAGCAATCAGAATTTTGTCTTGGAAAATTGCAGAATTGGTGTTGAATAACCTAACTTCATTTGTTAAACTACAAAGAGTGATATGCAGATGTTGCTCTGAGGACATAATTAATGTATATAAATACTGTCTACCAGGTTGCCAAGTCATCATTTCCCAGTTAACCCATTGGTATTTGAACAATTGACCAATCTGAAAACTTTGGGAGTCCAGTTCTAAAATATAACCCACCCTTGTATAACTAATACTTTATAGTATATAGTATTATAGATAGTGTGTGTGTGTATCCCAAATATTTGCATGAATTCCATAGTATAGCTTAGTAGTATTTAATTTAAATCTAGTCTGATAGCTAGGAATCTTCTGTAGGTTTCTTTCACTCCATAGGACAAGACTATTGAACCCCATTTAATCTACCTGAATACAGTTCTGATGACTGAGGTTTGTAATTTTTGTTCTGAACTCTTTAATTCTGGTCAAATTTGGACACCAATGTTTCCTTTTTCTTTCTGGGTGCCTAATACATTCATTCAATGCTTTTATCACAGCCTTAAAAGATCTGAAGATTGACTTGATCCTTAAGATTCTTCCCTAATTTTCAATTTGGGGCAGGTTCTCTTCATTTAATCCGTTGGATTCAAATGGCAGAAAGCCTTTCAAGAGTCTTGTATCGTATCTCTGAATTGCTGGTTTTGAACCCAATGGTATTAGTGGCCAGACATGCATTTAAAGAATTTAGGAAAGCTGCTTCCAAAATCCTGAGCCAAGTGTAACTGTTCAGCCACCGTCTTAAATTCTATTTTTATCTGAAATTGCTTTGGCTCCAGACTCTATAAATTTTCATCCTCTCCTCATAATAAACCACAAGAACCTATTGTGTCAGAATATATCTTCCATTTGGCTCCATTCTCACAACAGTGTTTTCAAATGTACCCAAACAGCTTGACGCTTTTTATCACTTTGAAGGCAATATCTGAAAACTGGAAAACCCAGAGTCTCTCTGACTTTCCATACCCACTCTAGAAATAAGGTCTCAGGTATGTTGGTTTAGACAT
This sequence comes from Sibynophis collaris, assembly GCA_036250565.1. Taxonomy (NCBI): domain Eukaryota; kingdom Metazoa; phylum Chordata; class Lepidosauria; order Squamata; family Sibynophiidae; genus Sibynophis; species Sibynophis collaris. The sequence continues at coordinate 75,275 of JANHFK010003777.1, read as the reverse complement.
TGGTTATTCCTTCTCTTCTTCTCTCTTTACATGACTCATCATTTTCACCAGTATTCCAGCTTTTCTGATACAAAGCAATCCTTCGTTACACAATTACTCTAGCCTCTCCTATTCCTTCTTTGAGAAAACCTCACCTCCCTATCTGTGTTAGGACTTTTAAGATTGTAAATAGCACAGGGCTGAACTCAGGGGTGAAATTCAGCAGGTTCTGACAGGTTCTGGAGAACCAATAGCAGAAATTTTGAGTAGTTCGGAGAAACAGGCAAATGCCACCTCTGGCTGGCCCCAGAGTGGGGTGGGAATGGAGATTTTGCAGTATCCTTCCCCTGCCATGCCCACCAAGCCATGCCATGCCCACAGAACCACGCCCACAGAACCGGTAGTGAAAAAATTTGGATTTCATCACTGGCTGAACAGTTGGTTTCTTGATGTTTTCTGAACTTTGTTTTCCTGAAAATGTTTTGTTACCAGGCTAGATAATATCAGTGCATGGGAGAAAGGAGTCTGCTTGTTTATACAACCATATGTAGTAGCTTGCCCTACTAGCCTTGGTTTGGTGTGACTTCTTTTTTATGGTTCCATGATTAGGATATTGTTTTTCTCTAGTTGTTTATCTGGTACTGTTTCCTGCTATTGTGGGTGTTGGATGTTGAAACTTTTGCTGTATAATATTTTCCTATGGTGTAATGCTTTGTTTACGGGTTAAAAATAATAGATTTGTGATTTTGGAATAAGTTATAATGGTAACAATTTTACTTTGGGGTAATTTATGTACCAAGGCAACCTGTGGTAACTGTGCATTTAAGATCCAGTCAGCCATTTTAGGCCGTAACTGAAGGAATGAGTGGACATGCATTAGAGTAGCTGAGGCGTCAAAAGTAATGCTGGGGAAAATGTTTAAATATTAAAAACAAGGTGGCTCAATCTATACAACGGACATGTTACATTGGCTAAAACATAGGATGACCACAAAAAAAAAGAGTAGATTTTTGTGAGAAAATAACAGCGTCTAATAGGGATAATTTAAATAATCATCAAGGTACTATTTATAATGTACTATGGCAAATCAGTGGTGAGATTGAGGAGTAGAGATAATTGACAAACTTGAAGAGCTGGTATACTAGCCCACCATGATCAAAATATTAGCTTCTTGAAAGTTTGCATTCCTTTTATATCAAGATAATGAAACTGTATATTGTAGTGGTTAAGGCATTGAATTAGGTTAGGGAGATTCTACTTTAGCCACTGAAAAGTTGCCTTGGTTAATGTGGTCAGTTTTCTCAGCCTAAATTAGCCCACAGGATTCCTGCTGAAGGAAAAGCTAGAGGAGAATATTCTTTCTACTAACTTGATCTCTTGGAGGAAAAGTTTAATAAAAGTCTCATAAATAAATTGCATTGGGGCACTTATAATCCTATGTCATTTTATAACTTTGTCCTCTGCAGAGTGGCTTTCATTATACATTGGGAGAGAAATCTAATTTTCTTTTTCCAATTAGGAATATTTTTAGAAGAGGTCTTTATTGGTTCCAGTCCAATTGCCTTGCTGTTGATCTGTTCAGTGATCTGGAATCAATCAACTATTTGCATTTCCAGACTTGAGAAGGTAAAGCTAATTTATTTCCTGAGAGTCTTGAGCAGCCATGGTATCAAATAGGAATGAAATTTAAAAAGAATGGGGATAACATCTTAATTTATTGACTGTTACCATTAATAATTGCTTTTTTTCATTTATCTTCTTGCTGAATTCCCCAGACTCTCTGAATATAATGTCATATCATAAAGTTTGAAAAGAGGAATTACTGAGAAGTTCATAAGTGACACATAGAACTAGGGTGATATAGTGGGTTAAAGAGCTGGATTAGGAGCACGGAGACCCAGATTCTAGTCCTTACAGAAGCTGGATAATGACTTTAGGCCAGTCATTCTCTCTCATCCCTACACTCTCTCAGCCCACATTGGATCAGCATGGTAGATTACAATCTATAACCTTCAACAAAGAGGCCTTCATCCTTGTCATTGACATGACAAGAACACAATGACATCACATGACTTCTGGCATGACATGAATGTAATGGAAGCAGGAACATTTTCACCCATCAGGTTTGGGAGGTGCTGAAGGAGACATTTAATCTGATGTGGATGGCATGATAATTGTTGGTTGACATGTAGAATGTTATTGCTTACACTGCTGTTTTATTATCTCATTGCATTTATATTGTTATGCTTTAGTTTTATTACTGTCTTGGGTGTTCGGTAAGCTAATTAGAATCAGGCAAGATTGGAGTGGCATATAAACCAAATCAAACAAAACTAAATGAATAAATGAACTTCTGCTCCTGACATGTTCTGCATAGACATGTCTATCACAATCTAGATCATATCTGTAGAGCAAAAAGCAACTTTGAGAACGCTAAACCAAATACTTAATGCAGTGTCTATGTAGTATGTATGTCTATATAGTTTCATTATATGTTATTGCAATCCTAGTTTTTCTGAGGCAAGTATAAATTCAGAACCAGTTCTTCTTGGGTGCATCAATTAGGTAAGAAAACTACACAGAGTTTACTTCTACTTGGCTAGTTGCAAGTAGCGCATATAAAGATCTATGTAAAGTCTCTGATGGCTGTAGTATTTTGATTTAATGGTTTATTTAACCTACATTTATGCCAGCTGATGCAAATGGCATAAATAATATTGCTATACTATGCTAGCATTTATTTCTCTTTTAGAATCATGTAGGTTTAACATTCAATTCACAACCAAAAAGCTGAGCAGATATTCCAGAAACAGGGCCACATAAATTTAGACAGGTTTGATACTGACCTGCTAAAGAACACTCTGATCATTTCCAGCTCTTTCCTTTTTTTAAATAATTAACACAACCTCATCCATAACCCCTTTTCCATGAACTCATGTTTTTGTTTCTAGGGAGTTTTACCTTTGATCCACATAAATAGACCCAAAGCAAATCCTTTAGCTAACAGCTACTCAAAGGACATTGTTGAGCATGTTTATTCAAAGGTAAGATCTCCTGTATTGAGGCTGTCATAGGCCTCATTCCCAATAACAATTCATCTGTTTATAACCTAACTTCTAAACGTCAGTGATTATTAGATATCAATGTATGCTGTGTCCATGGGTGGGTTCCACTTACCTTCACTACCGGTTTGCAATGGGAATGTGCGCGCGCATTCGCTTTGCTCATATGTGGCATTTCTGCACATGCGCAGAGAGTCCATGAGGATGTCTGGGAGGGTGGGCGGAGCCTCCCACTGCCGTTACTACCAGTTCGCAAGATCTGGAGCGAACCGGTAGGAACCCGCCACTGGTTGTGTCAGAGAAGATATTATTTACAATGATTAAATGGAAAATGTACTTCAGGAAGCAATGCAGTATTTTAAAAAGTGAACATGAGAGTTATGGACACTTTTTAGTATCTTGGAGTATATTATACTCGGGGTTGTTTTCTATTGCACAGATGCATAGATATATTTATACTTAAGGACTGACATCTATTATGCATTTATTGCATCATTATAAAAGCTATCCTAGAAATGATCCATTGCATTTTCCTATAAGCAGATGTTTGTTAATTTCCTGAATGTTTTATATGGCCTATTTTATGCTTAAAAGCACTGATTTGGTCGTAAAATTGTGAAACTGCTTTGGCCAGCAGGGATGATAGCAATAGCAATAGCACTTAGACTTATATACAGCTTCACAGTGCTTTACAGCCCTGTCTAAGTGGTTTACAGAATCAGCATATTGCCCCCAACAATCTGGATCCTCATTTTACTGACCCTGGAAGACTGAGTCAACCTTTAGCCGGTGAGATTTGAACTGCCAAACTGCTGACAGTTAGCAGTCAGAAGAAGTAGCCTGTAGTACTGCATTCTAACCACTGTGCCACCATGGCGTGAACGTGAGCTGGAAACAACTTCAACTCCTTCTCTGTTCTCATGATGTTTTAATCATCCTTATCTATGTAGAGACTTAAATAACATCATTTTGTTTGAGTAGGCAACAAACAGGATGGCTTTTAGCATGAATAATTTGACAATCTTAGCTAAGCAGAGTCGAGATGGCGCAGTGGTTAGAGTGCGGTACTGCAGGCCACTTCAGCTGACTACTACCTGCAGTTCAGCAATTCAAATCTCACCGGCTCAAGGTTGACTCAGCCTTCCATCCTTCCGAGGTCAGTAAAATGAGGACCCAGATTGTTGGGGTCAATATACTGGCTCTGTAAACTGCTTAGAGAGGGCTGTAAAGCACTGTGAAGCGATATATAAGTCTAAGTGCTACTGCTATTTCAGAGATACAAACTTATGTAGTTAGACTGTAACTCCTGATCCAGAGTCAACCAGCCTCTTTAGTCCCAACCTTCTTTCCTTCCTTGTATCAATGCAACCACTAGACCATACTGTTCTTTAATTTTATAACTTCAAGGGCAAAATAACTTTAAGACCATCTCATGGCAATTTTTTCTTGATCAGTAAAGGAATACGTATTATCAAAAATATATGGTTTCAGTTTCATAACCAAAGAACACCAAATACTTAAAACTATTACCCAGAAGCGGAATGACACGAGAGCTATGATTTTATGCATCTATACAAGGCAACTGTCCTATATTAACAGTGAAACTTGTTCAGTTTATGCAACAGAATTTCAAACCCAGGGGATATTCAGGTTAAGAAAAAAGGGCTTTATGACTAGAATATTACAGGGCCAACCCAAATATGTCACATTCTCCCTTCCTTGTAAGCTCTTTCTGTTCTGAATAAAGGAATGGATATTTCAACTGTTGCCTGGAGTCAGAATCCTACAACTAGGAATCTGCTTCATTTCATCTTTCAATGCCTGTCACTGGGCAATCTTCCCAGAGGCAACAAAAAGCTCACTGCCAACCAGGAACCAGAGAAAGCCAGGTTAATCTGTAGGTCCGCTACAAAACTGAAAAAAAACAAGACATCTTCCTGGTAGCATTTGAATATTCTCGCAGCCATACATCCAACAGATTTTAATATTAACATTTATAATATACAGACCTAAAAGTTAATGACCTAACTTTCACAGGCTACACTGAGAATGTAACGAAAAATTCTACGTTCCTACTGCTGTCTGAAAAAAAGATGCCAATCTCTGCTGTATACTTCCCTTGGAGGCAAAGTCCACTGAAGGCAACTTATGTGCTCTGAGGAGACCTATATAGAGCCAAACTTCATATTATAGGAAGGGAAAGAAAAACTACAACCAAACCAAAATTCACGAAGGCCTATTCTTGATTCTTTTGGTAAATTACTGAACATTTTAACCAAACCTTGGTACTATTTGCTACTTTAATGGATTGCAATGATTGAAGGAACTGAAGTAACATCTAACCACACAGTGAAGACAGAGTAAGGGAGAGGAAGTGTTACTTCTCAGATGTCCTTCACAGAGAAAGATTAGCAAAAAATCATTTCCAGGAACTCGCACCTTGTTATCGAGTGCAGCTATCTCCTGCTGGCTGGCTGTAGAAAGCAGGAAAGAATTCATTTGGGTTTTCAAAGTATCATCCACTTCTACATCAATGTCATAGCAAGCAGTTTTCTTCTGATCGTTTGGATCAACACTGGGAAGCAAGACAAGGAGAGAAAATGCTAGATTTAGAATCTTGGTTCAATAAAGCATTCACCCCCACCCCCAACACAGAGTATGTGGGGCAATGGTGTAATTTTCCTTAAGGTAGAGGTTTCAATTTTTGATAACTCTTCGCTGCTTTCAAAACCTCTCTCTATCCATGGCCAAATGCCTGGCCAGATAATTACTTTCGCCCCTTCCCTTTCTTAAAAGTGATCCAAAATGTTTCTATTTCTGGCAATATGTGAATAGTTTGTTACGTAACTATTTTGAGAACACTAAAATAGTTAAAAGTGAATCACTCTTTAAAATTCTAGCCTGTGATATAACTCACAGCAGGAAGTAAAACTGAAAATAGGAAGCATGCCTTGGAACAGTTGTTTGCCCACTGCAAGATTCAGCAGAGCTGAAAGAATATTTCATGAGTTTGTGGTTCAACTCTACACTCCTTTTCCTTCTGAATTTATGGACATTTTGGACAGGTGTCCTTATGGACCACTCTCAGCAATTGAAAGAGGCCTTTCATAGTGTATTACAGCAGTGAAATCCCGCCCGGTTCTATCCGGCTCTCTGAACAGCTAGCGCTGGCGGCGGGCGGCTCCGGCCACCCGCTGGGACGTGATTACGTCCCGTTTTTAACCATCTGCGCATGCACGTGTGCTACACACGCATGCTCCCACATGGGAGCACACCCAAACCGGTAGCGAAGGTAGGTAGATTTCACCGCTGGTGTATTAGCATGAAGAAACAGCTCTTTTCAGATTATTAAAGCAGCCATATCGTTTTTCAAGAGTTGTACAACTGTTTTTTATTTATATATTTGTCAAATGTATTAGCTGCCCAGCTTACCACACAATAACTCTGAGCAGCTCACAGCATTAAGTCATTTAAGTTTAGAATGTAGCCCTGGTTATCAGCATGTGCAGATTCAGACTACTCTTTCGCTGGGTCTCTCTGAAACAAATCAGCAGCTCATGGACGGATAAAGAGAGCTAGCCAAGGAGAACATTTGATGTGGCTACGCAGGATTTGCAAAAGATGTGGCTGGAACTGACCTATTTTGTTTCAAAGAACGTGCTTTGCAAAGCCCCTCTGTCAAAGGCTTTGCACAACCTTAGAATCTATCAACAGCCAAAATTATTAGCCAAAATGTGTAAATAATATCAGCATCTTTTTCACTATCACTAACGACACCTACAAAGAATCCATTTATAACAGCTCTTGACGATAGTGGGAAAGGATTTAAATCTCTGACATAAATTCCTCCACCCCGTTATAGCGATAGAAGCAGTGGTGAAATCCTGCTCACGCATCCCGGTAGCGGCGGCAGCACATGATTTGGCAAACTGATAGCGGCGGCAGCGCAAGGCTCCGCCCACTCTGCCCACCCACCTAGACGTCATTACTTCCTTGTTTTTAACCCTCTGCGCATGCGGCAAATATTGGATGTGATAAAGGCATGGAGTGCACACTTCTGAACCAGTAGGGAAGGTAAGTAGATTTCACCCCTGGATAAAAGGATATAGTAGCTTTATCCTCTCTTTGCTTCCATAGCTAATAACCATTCTAGGAATGGATCTTCATCAAGGAATGATTGCAGGCAGACAGTTTAACTCGTCTCCCTTCCATTGAATTTAGCAAAAGAAGACACTGTAATATTGGAAGATGAATTTCACACATATCAAATATCTCATCTACTTTTGCCTAGGGGCATGATGAATAACACCCCCTGCTTATGCCATCATAAATCTCTTTTTGTTTACCATAATGTGGCTTAATGTGCCATTGACTTCATATGGACTGAATTCCACGTAAGCTCTTGGAATCAAACATTTTTAAAAGTGAGCAGCGCAATCTGATTCAAGGAAGTATTGTATGTAGTATTGGATCATTGGACCCTCTCATTACTCATCGCAGCACTTTCAGTACTGTTAACAGATTATATGTTAACTTTGATCTAAATCAACAACTCCAGAGTTTCTACCTGGAATTGGCGATGGTTAAAATCTGGAACTTTTAATGAAGTTGGCATTACTGTACATTCTACCTGTGAACTTTAGTTAATTTCTCTTTCCTTCAATGAACTAATGAAATGGCAATCAATTAAACACTCCTTTTAATTTATTAGTTACTGATTTTAACTAATTTTAATTGATTAGCCTTTCTGTCCGGAGAGAGAACAATTTCTCTGAAGTTTGAAGCATACTTTTGAGATGAAATACAAATTACATAACAGGGCATTATCACTTCAAAAGAGGCACATTTGTGTATGTGAAAGAAGGAAAAACAACTTTTGAAAAATGGACTTGCCATCTACAATTAACAGCGTCTATGTGTGTCTTTGCTTGATTCACCAGAGGCATCATCTCAGTTAATTAAGAGTGTTCGAATCCGTTACTTTACCAATCAATATATTACATTACACAGTGTGGCAAATGCCAAGGCTCTTGTATAACCAATATATAAAAAATACAAACGGGACATTCCTTCATTCATCAACATTATCAAGCTTTTAAATGCTTACCATGGGGAACCATATATCCTGAAGCCTCTCACTGTTACTTCTGAATCCTGCAGGTATATGCAGTTCGTTAAGAGAGACTGCACATTTTCATAACTTTCTGGTTTCAGTTTTGATACTGAGGGAAAATAATAAAAGTCCTGCTTGATTAAGTCTGCCATGAACTCTTGGTCGAATGTCAGCTCATGATTACCTGCTATCACAATCTTGTATTCATATGGTAGGCTACCTAAAAAAAAGGAGAAAAAAATAGACATTTGTTCAGTGTTGCATTTGTGTTTTGTTTTTTTAAATGACATAAAACCATGCCAAGCTTTCCAATGTGCTGTGTGATAGAATAAGAACTTCCAGAATGGGCACTTTATCCAGCCAGGAAATTCTAGGAATTGTGACTTAAATTCATTTACTGTATTTTTTGGACTATAAGACATACTGGAGTATAAGACGCACCTTAGTTTTTGGGGAGGAAAATAAGAAAAGGGCTGATTGGCGGGTGGATCAGCCTCCCGGAATACCCTCAATCAGTTGTTTCCAGAGGTGAACTTTAGCAACAGGTTCGTTGGTTGTGAGTTCTGTACCTTGGTTTTTTTTCCAGCCTCTCAAACCTCTGTTTGAGAGGCTGTTTTCAGCCACCGAAAGCTCTGTTTCAGAGGCTGCTTTTTCACTCTCCAAAACCTCCGTTTGAGAGGCTGTTTTCAGCCTCGGAAAGCTCTGTTTGAGAGGCTGTTTTCAGCCACCGAAAGCTCTGTTTCAGAGGTTTTTCTGCTTTTTCACTCTCCAAAATCTCCGTTTGAGAGGCTTTTTCAGCCTTGGAAAGCTCTGTTTGAGAGGCTGTTTTCAGCCACCGAAAGCTCCGCTTGAGAGGCTGCTTTTTCACCCTCCAAAACCTCCGTTTGAGAGGCTGTTTTCAGCCACCGAAAGCTCAGTTTGAGAGGCTGCTTTTTCACCCTCCAAAACCTCCGTTTGAGAGGCTGTTTTCAGCCTCGGAAAGCTCCGTTTGAGAGGCTGTCGGCAGCCTCGGAAAGCTCCATTTGAGAGGCTGTTTTCAGTCTCTGAAAGCATTGTTTGAGAGGGTGGGCAGGGCTACATTCGGTGTGTAAGACACACCCAAATTTTCACCCTC